>JAQLOL010000005.1:13797782-13827046 GCA_029783665.1 Naso thynnoides | reverse complement strand
CTGGCGGGGTTGTGTGTGTGTGTGTGTGTGTGTGTGTGTGTGTGTGTGTGTGTGTGTGTGTGTGTGTGTGTGTGTGTGTGTAGTATGACTAAGGCTACTTTTGGTGACATATGTAAGATTCTGGACAAGTTGATTTGGGTTAAAGGTCATTTTTATGAGTGAGAAAAAGCTGATCGAAATCAATTGTAAAAGTGAGTGAGTGTGTGTGTGTGTGTGTGTGTGTCTTTTTTAATCTTACATGTTAATTGGAAGTTGACACAGGGTCTCGGTTTTATTAACTTCACTGAATTGTTCTATTCAGTAATATTTGGTTACCATGGCAAAGCACAATTAAGCGTTGATCTGCAAGAAATGAACAGATGTGAAGGATCTTGACACCAAAGCAAGTCTTTAACAAAGAGAAACATTGTGTTTCGTGACTGGATTTGTTAATTATTTATTCATTAGGATGTGCTTATTTATTTGAATGGAAATTCAAAGAATGTCTATTTGAGTCAAAGTTCTTTAAGTAAAATAATGACAACAGTTTTCTGAAAATTAACAGGTAAGATCCGAGTGAAATATCAGTGCAGGATAGAATAGCGTTGCCTTCATTTAGTGCTGCTTGCTCATGGGGAAAAGTGTCCTTTTAATCTCATAACTACAGTCACAGAACATCTCTGTGCGGCACTGACAACCTCTTGATGTCTGTACAGGACTTTGCCCTCACTGAGCAACTGACTGGTTTTTAGAGTTTTTAACTGTATTGAGTCGTGTGCTGCTCTGTTAATGGATATTTTTCCAAGGCTGGTGTCATATTGATTGGCAGTCACCCAGAAGACCCAGCACTGAACCTGCTGCACTGGTCTGAGAGTCCCCGAAGTCAATCTTGAACAGTCACAAAACCACAGTGTGTTTTATGTGCGTTTGTCACTGTGTGCTCAGCCAAATCAAAGCTTTTGCTTATGTGCTGCCCGCTCCTAATCCAGTCATGAGAAAAGATCATCCACACGGCTTTATTAGCACTCAAACACATTAAGATGGGAAAACACAAGGTCACCCACACACAAATGCAAAAAGAGTGTGTGGTAAGCAGATGCTGGTCCCTCCCAGTTGATCATCTGAGACAAACTGCTGCTTGCTTTTTGTTCTCAGTCATGAGAGGTCTGACGACCGGCTGTAGGTTAAAGAAATAAAGCACATTTATGTGTGTATGTGTGTGTAGGAAGAATTGATTATTTGCTCAAGAGGACACCTGCTTCTGCATACCAGAGACATCTGCCAAAAGAGATAGTTCACCTGAAAAAGAAATTTCAATTATTATAAACTCACCCTCATGTCGATGGAAGGTCAGGTGAAATTTTTAAGTCCACAAAACAGTGCTGGAGTTTTACGGGAAAAAAAAGGTTGCAATCGTAGTGAATGGTGACCAGGATTCAAACTTTAAAAAATACAAATTAAAACCATAAAATGCTGCCATACTGCTTGTCAGAAGTAATCCAAGTGTCCTAAGGCTTTAACATGCCACGGTGTTTTGAAAAACATCCCTGATGCCATGCTTTTAGCTCCATTGTTGACTGTAGCCAAACACACACCCACACACCATCTGAAGTTGGCACCAGGGTGCGAGGGGACAACAATCAGACCTCACCGTATCTGTAGACCTGTGTTCACATGCTGTCTTAAGTCTGGTCATCAGCATACACCAGACTTGCCCCTTCAATTGATCCTGCAGATACTGTGAGCTCTCATTGGTTACAGTGAACAGTGAGAATAAAAAACAGGGCTGCCTCAGTGGTTTTTTCAATAAACTGGCATGTTGAGGCTTTAGAACACTTGGATTACCTTGAACAAGCAGTATGTAAGCATTATATGGTTTTATTTTGTATTTAATTTACATTTGAATCCTGGGCACTGTTCTCTACAATTTTTTGTGAACTTACTGCAACGCCTTTTCCGGTGAAACTCAAACAGAGTTTTGTGGACTAGAAAACTTCACTCAACCTTTCATCTGCATGAGGATGAACAGATAGTGGCTGAATTTTCATTTTTGGATGAACTATCCCTTTAAGTGTCTGACATTCTTCTCTTTTCACTGTGTTAATGTTCTTTCTCTCAGTTAATGTTTGAATTTCTCATCATGTGAGAAACAGAATGATTGGACAGACTAACACAATAGCACTCAGTGTGAAATCTGCCTTATGCAGTTTGATGTGTTAGGTAAATGTGAATTATTTCTTTAGCAGCCACCTAAGGTGGAGTGCAGTGATGCATTTCCTCCATACCTCCTTAATTGGCAATTTGGATTATAGTATTAAGTTGAAAATTTGCAGAGTTGAATTGTATCTATCTCTTCTTACAGCATAGAGGGATAATCATTATACTCAGTAACCTGACAGTCACTCATTTGATGAGTCTAAGCCAGAACTATATGTGATTTTTTTTTTTTTTCTAAAAGAATTTTATATGTTTCGGCAGTGAGGCACACCAAAAGCAAAACAGAAAGCTAAATGCACAAAGAATACATAAAGAGCCAATTATGCATGAAATGATGAGAACATGAAGGAGGCGAGCAAGCCACAATATAAATCAGATACACATGAGCTGCTTCCCTGCTGTCCATCATCATTCTCCAATGAGCCATCGTCCGACAGCTGGGAGTGAGAGATTGGAGCTTTCACAGAAAATCCCTCCGTCTTCAGACTCTTATGAGGCGTAAACACTCACAGCTCAGTCTGGCTCTGTAATGCACAGTAAGCAATAACAACTGCAAGTCTGCAGGGACAAATCTGTGAACTCATGGAGCATTATGTTCTTTTGATAATACAACAAGGCTGCAGTACAATAACTCTGTTGAAATTACTGTTGGTTTATGATTTAAAAGTTTTGAGGAATTGTTGGACATTTTTATTCAAATACACTTAATCCTTTTCTTTCTGAGAGTCGAATGAAAAAATCTGAACCACTCTCATGTCTGTATATTAAGAACTGTACACTGCTGCAAATGGAAGGCATTTAACTTAGGTTAGCAAAGACTTAAAGCAGGAAGCAGTTAGCCAGACCTTAATTTGAAGTTCAAAAAAGCACCGCCACATCTTTTTATGAATAGTATCTTCACCTTCACAAGATGTAAATGTGCTATTCTGTTAATATGGCTGGTGATGTTATGTTGATGTATAAAATATACTTTTAACTCTGTTTAAATAATTTAAATCTGCTTAGCATAGCTATCACTCAAAAATAGAAAAAGGCTTTTGCTTTGTATGTATATGACCTTTGACATTTAAAGAATTTTAACCATATACAAAAGCATACAGGAGTAATGCGATACTCTGAGGAGTTATTTTTTTGTGATACAGTGGATTAAAAGAAAACTATGTTTTGGGGGGTATTTAGCTGATTCATCCAAAATCCCTATGTAAGACGAAAACATGGATACCTTTCCCTTCTCTGTGCGTTCAGTAGATGTCCCAAGGTGCTCTGCATGATGAGTTTTTGCTCTTTCAATGGAAATGATAGGAAGAAGCCTTGGTCCATCGCGTTCCATCTACATGTTGTGTCCTTGCACATTCACCACGCTATAGAGACATGTCATTGTGCTCACAAATATAAAGGAACTAGTTGTCTGGGCGTAGTGACACAGCACCTCCTTCTTAGAGCGATTATGCTCATACGTGATAAATGTGTAAGACACCACAGATGACCACAGGTGACTTGTGTATTCACCAGGCTGTGAAGTAAAATTATTTTTGTCATTTTTCGCTACACCCAGAGAAATAGTTCCTCCATATTTTTCACCCACAATGTCAATTTCTCTATACTCTGGTGAATATGCAGGGTCACAACGTGTAGATGAGGCGTGTTGGAGATTTTTGGAAGTTTTGGAGGGCTTTAGATGGCAGTAATCACAGACCAAGGCTTCTCTTTATCACTTTCACTGAACGTGCAAAACTGCTTGAGTGCAGCGGGTATCTAGCTACCTATTGAACACACAGAGAGAGGAAAGGCATCTATGTTCTTGCCTTACATATAGATTTTGAATAAATCAGCTAATTCCCCCAAAAAGTGCAGTTTTCCTCTAAAACGACCCACTGTATTATTTTATCAATACGCTCAGGGTGAATGGTGACTTGTGTTGTAAAGGTGCTATATAAATACAGTTCATTTACCATTTGTTTTAACACCACTATTACAGATTGAAAAACAAGATGTGTATGTGATTGAGGTGTAATTACGTATTATGGTTGATGGTTCCTTTTGTACGGGGCCAGGCTAGCTGTTTCCCCCGATTGCAGTCTTTATGCTAAGCTAAGCTACGCTAAGCTAATCATCCCTTTGTTTGAATTACATACTAAGTGCACAGAGATTTCAGTTCATTGAGCCTCTCAAATGGAAAGCAAAAAAGTGAATAAGCATGTTTGCCATAATGTTGAATTATTAATTTGAAATACAGCACTGCTTTTCACCCTAATGTTGTGAGGTCATTCTGAGGTATCACAAGATGATTTGTGTTATTAGAAAATAATTTAGCTGTCTTTGCAAATCTATATTATTCAGCCAGTTTGTTTTATATTTGTCTCTTGTTTTCCTTTGTTTACTTGTGAAATATTTATTAGCTTCAACCCTTGTGGCCTCCTCTGTGTGTAACAGACGGCTGTGATTCGGCATTGCTTTGTTTCTAGAAGTTATAAGCAGAAGCTGACAGTCATTGCACACATTATGGATGTTACTGAGCTGCTTCTCATTTGTTTTATGTGACATTGATTTAAATACTGTGCTTGTGTACGGATACAGTACTCACAGTGAATGTCAATAATTTGGCTTTTAGTCTTTGCTTTTTTTTGTTTTTGTGTGTGTGTGTGTGTGTGTGTGTGTGTGTGTGTGTGTGTGTGTGTGTGTGTGCGTGTTCATATTCAGTGATGCAGTGATCATGAAACCCACCTTTCTACAGCAACCAGTGACCCAACACCATACTAAATATACCAGGGACAAACATAGAGCTGAGGAGCTTTAACTGCCATCTAAATACTGTAAACTACTTCAGGTTTAAAATAAACATGTAATCTGTGCACAGCAGCACTAAAATGTCAAAAATAGACACATTAGTGTGACAGCTCGCAAAGATTTTCTGTACCCCAAGCAACAACACCTGCGCTATTTTGTGTGAGTGATAGTGGGAGAGACATGAGATCACAGTGTCAATGTAAAAGAGAGCAAGTAATTTTGAAGGCATTTAGGAAAGACACATTTTGATCCGGTGGAAAAAAAACTCCCAAGGATTTCTACTCCCAGTTTTGCTTCTTGCCTCTCAGGTGCCTGTTTAGCATTTTCTCTCCTACAAGAATTGGATTTTTAGCCCATGCATTGTTTTGATGTGAGAAATGAGCTTTGTGTGAGAAGGTTCCCTGCTGCAGGTTCCAAACAGAAGGATGGTATTACCTCAATTTCAGACTTCTTGTACCTGAATTTTGCAAAGAAGCAGCAGGAGGAAGAAGCACCTTCAGGGTCTAATTTATGAGCCCTGTGGTGTGGATTAGCAGCTAAGTTCTTTATCCTCATTGCTGTTTCTCTGCTGCCCCCGAGAGCATTTATGGATAAACTATGCATATATTATCTACGATACTGTAACATTACTGTGTGTGTGTGTGTGTGTGTGTGTGTGTGTGTGTGTGTGTGTGTGTGGCAGTCAGGACGCTCTGGTCTTGGCAGGGATGTTATTATCAGTGTTTGTTTTGGAAGAGCTTTGCTCTGAAAATGCAGATGATAAAACACATCATATCTTTTCTGTGTGCGACTGTGATTGCTCAAAACTGCAGGTATTAATGTTAGAAATGTCTCAGACGGGTGCCCTTTCTCCACAAGTTTCAGAGCATTTTTGTGCATCGAAAACGTGATTTGTTTTAATAAAAAGAAAGCTTTGACTCTGACTCACTGGTGCTTATTAACATTTCATTCATTAATGCTCATTAAATTCTCCATTAAAAATGTAATATCACTTAATTAAAGCTTGAAAGCATATTATTTTAATTTGTGTGTTTCTTTGAAACCATTTTTTATTCAAAGAGTTCATGGCAATAACACAGTGAAAAACATCACAGATTTAAAACACATCATTCAATGAAAATAGTAGTATCTGTAAGAGAAGTTATGTAACAATGGTAGTATATTCTATATTAATTAAAAAACATACACACATGCAACATATTAAATCCACCACTCTACCTTTGTCTACCTTTGGATCCCGATCCATCAGCCGCTCTGCCCCCTGCCTTTGGAATTCCCTCCCATCAGACATCTGAAACAGTGACTCCCTTCCCATTTTTAAATCATGTCTTAAAACTCATCTTTTTAGACTGGCATATTCTGTCTAACTTTTTTATTTTGTCGATACTTGATTCTGTTATTTGATATTTTATTCTGTTATCTTTTAACCTTTGTTGTAAAGTGTCCTTGAGTGTTTTGAAAGGCGCCTATAAATAAAATGCATTACTATTATTTAGAGAGAGAGTTAGAGTGTGAGTGATAACATTAGTGAGAGTAAGTGAGAGTGTTAGTTTAGTTATGGTGGAGATGAGGGAGGCGAGTAGTCTTCCACCACTGAATGGAGGCAAGCATCGTTGGCATTCATCTCCATGTTCATCTCGCTGTCACTGTGCTTCCTGCATCCAGCCCACTTGCAAGCAACACTCCAGTCAGATTCCCCCAACTTTTGTCCCGCCTCTACACTCGTTGACTCGTTGTTTGGTAGTTTGAATAGCAAATACGTCGGAACACAGCAGTGGACACTCTGGAAAAAGGTATTTCAGCTCGTCTTTAAACAATGCACAATTAAACCATGACTCATCTGTGCTCTGAAACCCACTTTTTTTTATTGGCCTTCACCATGCCCTGATGGCTTAACGCAACCACAGCCCCGCAAAGTTCAACCAAGTTGAACAGAGACATTAACTTGTATCTGAAAGGGCCTTAGAGGTCCAGTGTAGGATTTAGTTTCATCTAGCAGTGTTTTCAGGTCTCACCTGGCTGAATATCCCATACTCACTCACTCAAGTGTGGCGGAGAACCTACACGGTGGCAGCAAAAGCAGCGTGAAAAGCAAAAGTCCCCCTTTAAAGCCAGTGTTTATCTTGTCCATTCTGAGCTACTGTAGAAACATGCCGTGCAACATGGTGGACTGCGTTAAGAGGACCGCTTTCTCTGTAGATATAACCAGCTCATTCTAAGCTTATGAAAACACAACAAATCTTATTTTCAGGTGATTTTTATTTTTAAGAATATTATATTCCATTTCTGCCATATTCAACAAACACATTTCCCCTAAATATCACACACTGGACCTTCAAATATGTACAAACTCACAGAGCTGCTAATATGGCTGTAGACTGTTGAGATGACCACACAAAAGTTCACAGGCTTCAGAGACCAAAATTTAAGTTTACACCAGATGTTTGTAGTTGTCCATTTCTGTGTTTCTCTGCAGACAAACAGGAGGGACTTTCACCATCAGGCTGGGAAGTTTGTGGGTTTGCTGCTGGTATAAATGAGGTGTTTTAGTGATTTCTGTGGACCATGGGAGACCCAGCTTGTCGAAGATAATGGCCTTGCTGATAATGAACAAATAGCTCCCTCTTATATTTGGCTTTCTCTCTCTGCAGTAATAGAGTTAGTAATCAGCCTCATTCACCATGACATTATTTCCCCCTTGCTGTACTCGAAAATTGCACTCTTTTCATTCAATTTGTCCAATACTGGAATTTGCTGATTGAAAGGACGGATACCTTGTTCTGTCCTCCATTTCATAAGCCTCTCCAAACAAACTAAACATTTCATTTCTTTTGTCAGCTAGAGGACACACATGCCTTTGACAGGCTGTGTGAGTGTGTGTGCAGCTCCCTTCAGTAATACCAGGTGGCCTGTGGTCAAAAGCACAAAGTGACACTCACTGTGTGCAGCAGAGACCACCACACACAGAGCAGCGACTATGTGGAGCTCAAAGAAGCTGCTGCTGCTCTCTGTGACGCCACAGTGTACAGACACTTTGGAGCTGCTTCATACCACCTCTTAAAATACAGCATATCACTGCTCTCACACCTGACATCATCTGTTAGACTTGTTGGGCTTTACGGTAGATCTCTTCAAGTCACTTCATAAATAAATTATCTTCCTGCTCTTGAGATGATGAACATCCAAAGCAATACAAATTTACTGAAGGAATGTCAGCAGAGAAAGAAATCACAAGAAAACAGTTGTGTTTGTTAGGGCCCGACAGATATATCAGTTCGCAGATATTATTGGATGATATTGGCCAATTGCTGATATATCAGTATAAGCATATATATATTCTATGATAAGGGCAGATACTAAAACTGTTTTTTAAGGCTGCCAAAAAACTTTGACAAGTGATTTAAAGTGGTGTAATTACGCAGTTTCTCCAGCAGAGGACAATCCGTTATTGAATAAGCAATAAGTGAAGTGTTTACTGTTCAGTGCGCTGATGTTTGGAATAAAGTTTGTTAAAATGTGAGATATCCTGTCTCCATTAAATATCTCTTTTACAAGTATTAAATAACCACATTCAGACAATATTAATATATTATAATATTATATATTGGCAAATATACTGGGTATTGGAATTTTCTTGCACACTAATATCGGTATCGGCATTAGCCCGAAAAAATCCAATATTGGTCGGGCCCTAGTTTTGTGTACTTTGTTGCCAGATTGCTGCAGAAAAGGCAGTTATTAATTCCTGATTTAATATTTTTGAGATATCCCTAATCATCATTCTTAATATGAATTCAGTTGAAGAATAAAAGGAACAACACACAAAAGCCTCAGAGTAAAAAATCCATTCTTTACGAGGGTGCGATTTCAAGAACCCCTTTTGATTCATAGCCTCACTTCTAATTGCATCTGGCAGAGATGTGGCTCATTGTCATGCACCCCATGGTGCTATCTGCCTGTGGTCGGCATGCAGTGCTCACTTATGTGTGCTCCACCAAGCCTCTGCTGGGGAGAGGATCAAAATGAAAACGCTGTTGGCAATATTTAAACAGAAGCTACAAAAATGGTGAAATAGCTGCCGTCCAAGCTACCCAAGTTCTGAATGCAACCATACAGTTCAGATGAAACATATATATATCCCTTTATGCACCTGCAGCTATAGCTGAGAGATGATTAAACCGGAGGAGACGTCCAGCGACTGTCATGATTCACTGTTATTGCAGATTTAATGAGATTGTTGTTGTTGTAAATTTGTGATGCAGATGACAGAGCTGTTAATTAGCGTCTTAGGAATTAGCATTTCTCAGATGACTAGTGTACTTTGTAGAACTGTAGAGGCAAACATTTGCATTGCAGTTAAATCCATTTGAATATTAGCATAAAATCTGAAACAACTGTTGGTAATAAGTAATTTTAGCACAAGAAAATATTTGAAGATGTTTTTAAATGTAGAATTTAGCAATAATTCAATGTTAGATATTTTGTTTAAATTCCATTTTTATATTATTTTATTTTAGTGAATATGCAGGGATATCATGTGACATCAATTCATTTTAATCTCCTGATTGTTCTCACATCAAAACCACCATTGTTTTCACAGACAAAAACGTCTGTCAGCCTTTGTGAGTGAGTTTTCTTAGTTTCTTCAGAGGTCTAATGAAATGTTGTGATGTAAATAGCTCAGAGGCTTCTCCTTTGGGCTCCTCTCTTATTTAATCAGGCACTGTGACAAAGAGCTCACAGATATTTACAGCAACACTCTGGGTGAGTAGTTGCAAGAGAAGCAGGTTTTACAAATTCAGACCGCAAGACTCTCAACAAAACCCTTGTATCGTCTGGCAAGGAGCCGTTTCTGGGGAGGGAGTAGCCAGAGGTTTGGTGCTTCGCTTAAAGGAAAGTTGAGGATAGTTTGAGAGAAAGCAAAAAGCATTTCAGTCTTCTAGCTTGTGTTATTTATTGCAAATTATTCTTTTTTTCTTATTTACATATCTGTTTATATGTTCTTTGTCTTTCTTTTGTTCAAATCCTGGGCGGTAACCCCACTTTTGTCATTTGTTTGTTTTCCTTTTTCCCTAAGTAGGACACACTCAGTAACTTACAGTCACCAGGCATTGACCAGTACTGAATGTCATTTGCAGTCATGGTCATGCAGTGGTTAAGTGTGTGGTCCTCCAGCACACTGGAGTAGAACATTACATAAAGACTATGATGCAAACTTTCATATTTGAGTGTGTTGTTTTGGTGATGCATCTTGTGGCCTTTTTATTTCCTTGCTTTAATTTTTAAAAACATTTAAACCGTAAAAACAGCTTCGATTCTCCAAAGGGTTTAAAAAAAACACAGCTGTAAGTAAGCAAAATAAATGGTAACAATTTCCACCACTCATTTCAAATCCAGTGTGCATGAAATAAATAGCCAAAATAATACAAAATGGACAGTGTAGTATAACTGATCAAATACACTGTATTATGGACCAGACTGACTGAACATGCGTGTTGCTTAGTCAGATGAATCCATTGTTGCTTTTGCTGTTCAGGATTTGCTGAAAATAAGAACAATTTAGAAGGACATCATCCTGTGCAACCTTCATCATTTACTCGTGTGCGTCATCTCCAATAATTTTCAGGCTCTCCAAACCAAAGGAAAGAAAAAATAGAATTAATTATTTTTCATTCTGAGCAGAGTTGGATTCTACAGTGAAAAAGTGGAGTGCTGTCACTAAAATATTCAGCTTAATATTCATCAGACTGGACTTTTCCTCTTGTGTAAGCATCTCCTAATGTGTATTCATGTTTTTCTCGTTCAGATGCGGCACTCAAAATCTTGTTGTATACTTTTGTACAATGTCAATAAAGACTTTCTTTTCTATTCTATTCTATTTTATTCTATTTTATTCTATTCTATCTAAAAGATTTTATGTATCATATGGAAATTACTTATCTTCTGTGCTGGCCATGCTCCTTGTCTTTCAGTATTTCAGTGTGTGTGTGTGTGTGTGTGTGTGTGTGTGTAAGAGAGAGAGAGAGAAATAAAAATCTTTCCTTTCACCCTCACTGCTTGGCTTAACTCTGCTATGGATCACAGAGGACTGGCTTGGAGCTGAAGAAAGCAGGGTCATCATGAAAAGAACATGAGACCTCAAAACACTGACACCAGTGTTCAGATTTTTTCTTTCTCATGCTTGTTAAGATTTGGCAAGAAACTCATTGTGCCTTTCATTAAGGGCATGCACAACAAACATTATACTCTCCAGAGTAAATCCAGAATCACATTAGCTAAAGAGGTCAGAGCTCCAGCAACATTTGTAGTATATAGAGCAACTCCTTAGATGTTTCTCCCTTCTCCATCCACCATGGAAGTAGGTGAGGTTGTGCCAGAAACCCCTTCAGTGCTTCGACAGAATCACATTATCTTATATTTAAATAATCATAAAAACAGGTGCAAAATGTTTCTTTAAAACAGAGGGTCTAAGGAAATGCAGGTATGAGTTACACATGCAGTGGATGAACGGGGTCATGCAGATGCCTGGCAGACATGTCTGGTCTCCAAACACTGGCCCTGCTTCCACGAGATACCAGAGTCAGGCTGGCGCCACTGTCTCCAGCTGGGCCAAACAAGATGAGCTGGCTTGCTCGTCCACACTCGGAGGTGTCTCCTGTCGTTTTTACGGCCCCTTTAACCCTCCTCTCCTCAACAAACAGCATTACATCACTGACCCCATTTCAGACCAACTGCATAGCTCAGCTCATGGCCAACACATTTCACCACCATTTACTGTCACGCTCAAGTTTGCACCTGTCTGAGTATCCACTTTGCACTGCTCAGGGATTAACAGAAGCGGTGAATAATGAGAGATTCTCAGAATATTTGTTGTGGATTTGGACGTGAATAGTTTGGCATATCACGACAGGCAGGAACAGCTGCTGGAGTGTGCGGCGCACTCTGATGGGAGCTGTGATGATGAAACCAGGGTGACATGATTTATTAGTACACAAGCTTGTGCAGAGGAGTCACAGGAAGTACTTCCATATGGATTTTCTGGGGACTTGACATGAGAGGCACGGAGGCCTCGCTCTCTAAAAAAAAACACCCCAGGCCCATCTTTTGCAAGTGGGCGGGGTGTCTAAAATAAAATCAGCTGTCACAGTCTGCTCGTTGGACAGAGGTGAACACATAGTACTGGAGCTGGTCTCCAACACTGACTGGGAATTGCTTTTGGCTTGGACGGACCCTGCAGGCCAGGGGTGCAGTGGCCTTCGTGTGGGATTTCTACCTGCTGAGCTCATTTATTTATACCTCATCATCATCCTAACCTGGTAGGTGATGAGCACTCCGAGAGCAGTGTTTGTCTTCATGTTGAGTGGATTTTGATAGTAAAATGTGGATAATTGTGACTTTTAAAATTATAGGTTTCTGTTAATAACTTTGCATGTAAAAATGTAATGCATTAAAAAAAAACACTTTTTAAAATCTGCACAAAAAACAAATTAAATTTTAGCACTGAATTCTCGAATACACTATAAAATTCATCAACATTGTCCTTGTGTTTAGTGCACTGTCACTTAAAATACAAGATACAAAGCTGAAAAAACTCTGCCTAGCAGAAAAATAAACTGTAACTAAAACATTAAATTATCTCCTGATTTTCTTATTATGTTAACTAATTCCAAATTTCTGGAACACTGAGTTGTTTATACCAAGGCCAGCACCTCCAGGTGTTATGTTGCTTTACTTCCTCGTCGCCAGCCGTGAAATGAAGAATACTGAAGAGTAATTATAAATAAAAACACAAAGAGTTATCAGTGCAGACTATCAGAAAGCTTCTGGAAAGGAAAGTCTTGACCTACCAGCTTTCCTCTATATTTCACGGAGAAACACGACCCTTCATGGTTATGTTTAAAATAGGCTTGATTTATTTTTGCAAGTGCATGGCGCCTAGATTACTTCACTTTCCTGTCATTTGAGCTCTCAGCATAACCTTAAGTGTCATCAGATAGCCTCAGACTTTTTCTGGGTACAAATTTTATTTCTTACCACAATTATTTACAGCCTATGAATTCATGCTGTAAAACCTTCAAATGGAATATGGTATAAAAAGCAGAATTACCTCATGTTAAAGTCAGGATTTGATCTAAAATATGAAAGCTGCAACATTTATTAAAAGCTATGTAATCATGTCCCTTATCTGTCTTTATGTACTTACTGGTTTAGACATAACCACAATCCTTCCTAGGCTAAAATAGATTTCTTAAATGGAAGACTAAACTACAAATCAAAAATTTCCAAATAAGTGTGCCAGTAGAAAGTGGCTAAAAACAAAGCAATGCAGAACTATTTGTGAAACATCTTTTAACTTGAAATCTAGAGAGCAGAATTAACAGCCCTGCAATTTCAGCTTCATGAGCCCACAATTCATCTTACTTTTAAACTGATTAATAAAAACAGATGTGATTTGATCTGATTTGGTGTTTCATTGACTCTGTACTTTTCTGAGTTCTCAGCACTTTGAGCAAAGACGTGCAATGATTGAATCTGTCCTGTGCAGCCAGAACTAATTTTACAGATGTGAAATATAATCTCACGTCCCCAGTCTGGCAGCTTTTGCTGACATTTTTCTTGATATTACTCTGAGCTGGATGCACACATGGCTCAAAGTGGAGTTAATTCATCGCAGAGCAGAACAGAGCTGAGATTTTCAATATGCTGTTGGTCTTCAGAGGAATGAACAGTCTTATGATGCTGTACTTATTTTCAAACATCAAATATAGTTTGTATTCATATTTCATTTTGCTTATTTGCATGAACATTTATATCCACAACAACTGAGGTGTGAATACTTTGAATTCACAGACAGAGTCAAAAATGGTTCGTCAGCAACTTGCTGAACATGAAGTCGGTGGATACTGACAGCTGAAAGAGTTAATAATCTCATTAACGATCTCTTAAGTACATTGCACATCAAAAGGTTATGCAATTATGGACTTAAACACCAATAAAAACTAATTATGCCTGAGATGAAAAGAAAAAATCTCAATGACAGAAGTCTATGAGGATTGAAAGTATAGTAGTAGTATACAAGCAATGCCTTTACTGACAAAATATGAAATGTTAACACAATTTGGTAAAGGCACATTTATGTAATGACACTTTTAAAAACTTGTTGTCATCTAAGGGACAATTTTAGGGAGCCATGGAACCGCTGGTGTACACAGCAAATCTAAGGAGATCACTGAAACAGAGAAGGATTATTTTGAACAAAACCATAAGTTCAGTTGGCCCTTAATGTTTCTTATGAAATAAAATCACAATTATATAATTGTGTATATATAATTATTAATCCAATAATGAATAACTGTATGCCAGATGTTTAAATTATGTTGCCGTAAAGCATTTTGAATCACTCACAAAACATAATTTAGTGCCATCTGCACCCTGGCAGCAGCACCACTAATTCACTGAATTTAAACAGTCAAAATTTTTATTGTAACGGACTGGTGATTACGTGTGTGTAACTGAAGAATTTAGGAAGAATATGTAATTGTAGAATAATCGGCATGTAAGATATGTTATCCGCAATATACTGAAACATAATAAACCAGAAGTTCCTTCTATGAACTATTTTTAAAAACAAAACCACCGCACAAAAATAAATGGCCCCTCAGAACTTTAATTATATGTTTACATCACAAGATACTCTGTCCAACCTCTTAATAATTGAATGGCACCTAATAACATACAAACAGTAGCAAGCATTTAACAGTTGTGTTTATTGGCTATTTGTGTCGTAGCTGCTGGCAGCGCAGCATCGAACCAGGGCAGGACTTCCCAAAAACGATTTGAACCAGAGGAACCGGATTCACTCTGTGGACTCAGAGGTCATCCCACTGACCAACTGTGAGGCCATGTACCAGGCAGCTGTCTCCAAGCGAGCAGACAACACCATCCCCAGCGGGGTACTTAAGTTTGTGCACGGACATGTATTGTTTCAACTGCAACATGTACCTGTCAGAGCTGTCTGCACTGAAAAGAACATGCATGTAATTAGGAGCCAACTTCTGCGGTCAGTTACATTGGATTGCTGGCTTTCCTGGTGTGTTATATAAACTAGGCTTTAGCTGCTGCAGAGCCCTCAGGGTTGCGCAGTGACTGGGTTGCAGTAAGCTGGTATTGTCACCTTTATTGTTGGTGTTGCCATACAATATTAGTGGAGGTGAAGGGAAGGGGGCCAGCAGTCTTGCTTATATAGTTCATATATAAATAGAGGGAAACATGAAACCCTGCATATGGCAAAAATAGCAAAAGGTTGCTGAAAACTTAAAATATTGTTGGCTTTCAATAAAGAGCTCTCACAGTCCATATAAAATTATTACACTAACAGGATACTATGTAATTTGTGGGTGCATCTATAGAGAAAGCAAACCACACAAAGCATTACCCCCACCATGTTTGACAGCAGCCTGCATTTCATGCGTGCCAGGAAGAATAGTCCTATTAAGCATCAGTTTGATTTCAGGTCATGTAGAAGTGGAGGCAGCTAATGATATTTCCTGCTTCATTAGGTCATGGAGGAGTCGGAGGTCTGTTCCCTGCCTGGGGGACTTGCAAGTGTGAGGAAACAATTTGAGACGCAGGAAACTGCATCCTCACTCAATGTAACCCAGTTCCATTTTCATCACAGATCCGTGCAGGTACACATGTCGTACACAGGAGATACATTTATCAGGTTAAGAGCATGGAAGAAATGACTGTGATCATGTGATGGTAACTTTTTTTTTGTTGTTCAGCAGAGCATGTTTTTGTTTGCAGCCTTACATTTGGCTGTAAGCTTTGCAAGGAAAGTGTGCCTATTTAAGCTGAATATTAACACCGACTGTCTTGTTACATCTTATTGCACCAATAACAGAGAAAAGTGTGGGTTTGGGTTGCAGACATTACTTGACATTTCTTTCAGCTTTCATCAAAACCTCAAAGGTGCTTTCACCACATGTACAATGCTGCTCCATTCAGCTGCTAGAAACTTTAACAAAGCAATAGAAAAGAATGTCTCATTTTCATTTTACTATGGTACACTGTAAGTGGACAGCTTGACAGACTCTTTGTCATCTTGCCTCCATCTGTGATTAGTCATTTCAAACTGCAGTGAGCAATCTGCTCTCACATCTTCCCTGCATGGTATTCAGCTGTGCGCTATTAAGCTTTGGCTGGTAAGGTAAATTGGAGTGGAATAAGTTCACATCTGTGCATATGAGAAGGAGGGAAGAGTAACAGAGTGGGAGGGTTTGCGTGTGTTTGTGTGGCATGTACACCTTTTTTCTCTGTGTTCACTGCGTCCATCTTCACAGGAAATGTCGAATTCAGAGGTGACCATGTCGAGCAGCAGCAGGCAGGTCATCCCAGGCAGTCAACAGCTACAGTTCAACCATGAAACAATGGTACTGAACATTATTTATCACTGTGTTCCCGCAGGCAGAGGCATGAGGTTTTGCTAATGAGCTAAACACATTGATTACGTTTAAGTGAAAACTCTAACTGATTGCAATCAAATACATTTGTGTAATTAATATTTGTGTAGTAGTCAGTTTGCTAAAATGTAACGCCCAATGGAAAAATATTTAGCACTCATAGAAAACAGACTGTGTTTTGTATTGTTCTGTGAAGTTCTTTTTTAAATTATTCACAACTTTTTCTATTTCTTGTTTTACACACAAAGGTGTCATACAGTGACAATAACTTGGAATCAAGTTATGAAAACCATCAAAATGAAACAGGTAGGATGTTGTTTAGGATACTTTCGTAGCTATATATATACTAACAGTGTCAATGGCTGACAAGGCCTAACACTCATGTTTGTGCTGACTTTTAGAAGAGGAGTTTCCCAGGTACACCACGAAAGAGCTGAGGGATCGCTTTGAAAGAACAATAGAAGAGGCTGCTCCACACAAACCGATGAAGGTAAGCATTCCAGATCACTTGACTTAAACAAAAACACTTTAAAAAATTTCAGAGAATGGATATTAAATGTAGGGTATATTTGAAACTGTATATAATAATTACGATATATTAATTAAAGTTGCAATCCTTAAGATTTTAATCCTGGTTAATTTGGCGAAATCTGTGGTTACTCATGGTAACAGCAACTCCTTGAGTGCCTTCCTCTGCAACTGAAGACCAACTGGTATATATGGTTACACTGCAATCAAACAAACAAACTTTTTTAAAAATATATATATAAAAAAGTTAGTCAAAAACAAATGGAACTGCAATTTGATCCTAAAAAGCAGAAAACTGTTTTGTCTTGTTAGCACATGGCTTAGCTTAGAAAACTTTTACTTTTAATGTGAGCTTAAGAAAGTGTTCAGTTAACATACAGTAACTTAACACAGAGAATTAACAAGAAAAAGTGTATGAAAGCAATTTGAATTTAGCATGGAGAAGGCTCTGCCACTAACAGTGACATTTCTAATTTAGGAGATAATAAAAGAATGTAAATTTAAGGTATTTCTTAAAATGCAAACCATAAAAGCTGTTTTCAATTAAGTTTGATTTCATGAAAATCTTAAGGATAATGAATATTTTTTACCAAAGTGATTTCTTAATTTGTGGCTGCAAAGAGCACAATACGAAAGCAATTTATCCACACAGTGCCATAAACTTGTGCAGGCCACTATGGCATATTATTCATGTTTTATGATCTCAGCTTTACACTTTATCTGCAAGCGTTATAACAAGGTGAATATAATGCACATATGACTATGGGGCAATGTAAAGGATTTATAGTTATTTACCTCCATTTTTGTTCCTTAAAAAGATTGATCGTGACATCAGTCGATCAAAGTGGGCCTCGAATGTGACACAAAACAACATGGTGACTAGTGAGGTGCATGAAGCATTGTCTACTGAAGCAACAGAAGAACTGGCTGCCATGATGGATTATGAGGACTTTCCGCCCCCGCCAGCTGAGGATTCTGACTATCTTCCACCACCGCCTCCAGACTTACTACAAATGCCATCAGACAGTCAAAATATGCCAGCATGCCATTACTCACCTGAGCCTCCAGAACCAGCAAACCCCTCCAAATACCTTCTCAACAAAGAGGCTTACTTAAAGCAGAGGAGAATGAATGAGCTGAAACGTCTCTACAAGCACATTCATCCGGAGGTTCGTAAGAATATTGAGAAGGAGTACTACAATGATTACAGTGAAACTGAGAACAACCAGTTAGAGAGCCAAGAGTACATGTATGAGGATGATGATGGAAGCTCTGATGATGTTAATGATGAAGAAGATATAGAATGGGAAGAGATTCTGCCTGGGGAGGTGCAAGCGATGCGTTGGATGTTTGAAAATAAGCCACTGGACACCATCAAAGATGAAGCTCCAGAAGAGGACAATGACAACAAAAAAATAACTGAAAAGGAAATCATTCTTGGAAAGGATGTGAGACAAACAGCTTGGATGTTTGAGACCAAGCCAGTGGATGAGCTCAGTTCACACAACATCAACTCAACAGAATATAAAAACAAGTTCAACAAATTTGATAAAGGAGATGTCCGTGCTGCGGCTTGGTTGTTTGAAACCCAAACAATGGACTCTCTAAATAAAATGCATAAGGAAGAGGATTTAACAAAAGAGATTGTGTTCACAGAGGAGGATGGAAATGCCACCATTTACATGATTGACAATAAGTACATGGAAAGCCTTGGGCACACTGAGACGATTGACGAGAGCCATCTGCTGAGTTTGAGGTCAGTGTTAGAAGAAATTAATGATGAAAGAAAAACTGTTACAACCACTTTTGACACTCAGTTCAAATGTATTATTATGGGACAATCGAGCCAAATGCTGGAGATTAAATCTGTGCGTAAAATTGAAACTGAACTGGAAAACTCCATTGCATCACGATGGCTTTTTGATACCCAACCACTGGACATGACAAACAGAGAAGCTGAAGCTTTGAAACTTGTGTGTAGTCTTTCCATGGAGGACAGCAACAAGGGAGACTGGGGAAGGTGGTTGTTTGAGATAAAGACATTAAATTCTCTCATTGAGTGGGAAACTTCACAAATGGTGAATCAAGAGATCATTGGAGCTGACGTGCGCAAGCACTGCTTAGTGTTTGAAACCCAGCCAATGGATTCTCTGAAGGATGATTCCAACACGAGACCCCAGACGATTGAAGAAATTATCGGGGGCAACGTTAGATCTGCAAGACATTTTTTTGAAAGCAGCCCTCAAGCAGAGAGGAAAGCTGGACCTGAGGTCGGGAAACTTAAGAAGGCGGCAGTGAATGAAGAAATTAAAGGAGACGTTAGACACCAAAAGTGGCGCTTTGAGAGTCAGCCTCTAGAGCACATAAGAGAGGAGAAGAAGGAGGTAACTCGCACTGTAAATGTGGAAAACGACCTCACACAGGAGGATGGCACAAGCTGCAGGGCTGATGTTCGTAAGAACTGCTGGGTATTTGAGACCCAGCCAATGGATACTTTAAAAGATAATTCAAATTCTC
This sequence comes from Naso thynnoides, assembly GCA_029783665.1. Taxonomy (NCBI): domain Eukaryota; kingdom Metazoa; phylum Chordata; class Actinopteri; order Acanthuriformes; family Acanthuridae; genus Naso; species Naso thynnoides. Next base: position 13,807,556 of record JAQLOL010000005.1, on the reverse strand, counting down.
TGCCCCTGACAAAAGAGGAAATTATTGCTGGTAATGTGAGATCAGCCAGACATTATTTTGAAACAATTCCAGCTGAGGAATTCAAAGAGCTTGCAGAGGTGGGCAAACTGAAAAAAACAGTGGCACTTGATGAGGAAAGGGGTGATGTTAGACATCAGAAATGGCGATTTGAAAGCCAGCCGTTGGAGCAGATAAGAGAAGAAAAGAAGGATATCCTCAGAACGATAGACATGGAGGAGATTGATAAGGTGGACGTCTCAAACTACAAGCAAATATTTGAGAGCACAGATTTAAGCAGGAGGGATGAATCTCAAAAAATTCTCATAGAGGGTGTAACATCTGGCTCTGTGAAATCAAATACAAACCTGTTTGAGTCTACTCATCTGTATGCCATGCAAGACAGCTCAGGGAATTTCCATGAGGTGAAAACAGTGCGTCGTGAGGAGATTGTTAAGGGTGATGTGACAACATGTAAGTGGATGTTTGAAACACGACCAATTGACCAGTTTGATGAAAGCATTGATAAATACCAAATTATCAAGGGTATATCCAAACAAGAAATAGAGTCTGGTGATGTTAAAACTGCAAAGTGGTTATTTGAAACACAGCCACTCGATGGTATTAAGTACTTCAGCAATATTGAAGATGAGGAGGTTGTAGAAAAAAGTTCAAATCTTGAGGTCATGAAAGGTGACGTGAAAACCTGCAAGTGGCTATTTGAGACAAAACCAATGGACACTCTGTATGAAAGAGCGGAGTTAAAGGGTGAAAATGAATCTGAAAAAATGCAAAAGGGAGACGTAAAAACCTGCACATGGCTTTTTGAGACACAAGCACTTGATACCATCCACGATGAGACAGAGAACATTCTGAAGACATGCACTGTGGATCAAGAGGACATTAGGGGCAAAGATGTGAGAATGGCTTGCTTTCTCTTTGAGACAGAGAAACTGGAGAACCTCACCGGGGAGGAGCAGGGCTCTTATAAGTGTGTCACTGAGATAGACATTGCTTCTGGAGATGTGTCAAGGATGAAGTACATCTTTGAAAACCAAACGTACGATATCATGACTTCAACGTCTGAGGAAATAATGCAAAAGCTCAGGAGAGTTCAGACCGAGGACATACAAAAAGGAAATGTTGTGAACTGCAAATGGCTCTTTGAAAATCAATCCATTGACACGATACATGATAGCAAAGAGGAATCTCTGATCAACCGCACAGTGAATGACGTACAAGGAGGAGATGTAGATAAGGGTCGTTTTATTTTTGAGACCTACTCCTTAGATAAAATTCAGGAGACATCCTCTGAGACGGACACAGAGCTGAAGAAAATGCAAAAAATTGTCCGCGATCAAGATGAGAAGGGCGATGTGAGAAACTACACCATGATGTTTGAAAGTCAGCCCCTTTATGCCATTCAGGACAAAGAGGGCCTTTACCATGAGGTCACCACTGTCACAAGTGAAGAAGTAACACATGGAGATGTTGTTGGGACCCGATGGTTGTTTGAAACAAAACCTCTCGACGCTATTAAGGACACAGATGAGGTTTATATTATTAAATCTGTCACACAGCAAGACGTGCAAAAAGGAGACGTCTCCTCCGCCAAGTGGAAATTTGAGACACAGCCTCTTGACAGGATTGCTGAAGAAAATAAGGCCTTAATAAAAACTGTGGATGACATCCAAGGAGGCAATGTTAGGATGAACAAAAATCGCTTTGAGTCTGATGTTCTGTCTCAGGAATCTGTTAGAACGGTCAATGTGAGTGAAATCCAAAAAGGTGATGTCAGGACTGCGAAATGGAGATTTGAAACCCAGTCCATTGACAAAATAAGAAGCATGAGCTCTGAAAATCTAATTGAAACTGTTAAAAAGGAGGAGGTCGCAAAGGGAGATGTAAAACAGTCAGTCTGGCTCTTTGAGAAAAATCCACTTGACCACATTAAAGAAGTAGATGAGAATGAAGAGCATCAGACCAGCACTCAAGAGGAGATTACTAAAGCGGATGTAAAGACAACAACATGGCTCTTTGAGACGACACCATTTGACAACTTTAATGAGACAAAAATGGAGAAGACTGAAATCCTGGGTAAGAGCATCAAGGGAACGCTTGAGGAACTTTATAGCCAGAAAATGGTGAAGTCGGAAGGAGTGCTCATTGAAGCTGACGAAATAGGTGATGTTAGGATGGCAAAATACCAGCTAATGAATAAGCAGGCTCCAGAGATTCAACGAGAGGAAGTAATCAGGGGAGATCTGCAGACTATTATGATGAATCTACTGAACAGACAAGAAAGAAAGGAACAGCAGATAGTCATAGATTCAGAGGAGAAAGGTAATATTAGTACAACAGTGCAGCAACTATTCAATCAAGAGAGAGACAGCAGTATTGAAAAGGAGGAAATTTTGCGAGGTGACATTCGGGAAGCTATCAACAACCTTTTCAGTGAGGACAGGTCAGGGAAACATGGAATACTCATCCAAGAGGACGAGAAAGGAGACGTACAGATGACAATATATTCCCTTCTTAACCACCAAGAAAATGTCAATGTTGAAAAAGAGGATGTTGTCAAAGGGGATATAAAGAGTGCTCTCCAAAGACTGTCCTGCTCAGACAAGTCAGGTCAGTCTCTGAAGATAATGGTAGATGCATCTGAAAAGGGAAATGTCAAGTTTTACTCCACGTGCATTGAAACTGGGTCTCTTGACTATCTTAAACAGCTCCATTTAGAGCCTAATGAGAGTCTAAACACAGCAGAAAAAGAGGAAATCATTGGAGGTGACATCAAGGGCACCAAACTTATCCTTGGTCGCAGTCAGACACAGATTGAACGAACAGTCGAGGATGTCATACCTGGAGATGTTCACAGCACGGTGAAAGCTTTTATGTCAGAGCCAACGTTCTCAGTGGACGGACTCCAAAAGGTAGAGATAGTCAAAGGTGATTTAAGAGCTGCTTTGAATTCATTGTCTGAGTCAGCAAACCAGACAGTTGTTGTAGAGAAAGAGGAGGTAGTAAAAGGCAACATACCCAAAGCCCTGCGGTGCCTGGAGAGGGCTCAAAAGCAGTACAAGGAGGTGGAGAAGCCAGATATCATCCCAGGAAATATCAAAGGTGCTCTGAGATCTCTTGAAAAGTCAGCAACGTCCAAAGCTGAGGTTGTTGTCGAGGATTTAGTTCCTGGAGATGTGAGGGCCACACTAAAATCTCTGGAGCTGGCAAAGCAAGCAGTCAGGGAAGTTGAAAAGGAAGAAATCGTGAGGGGTGATATACGCATAGCAATGCAAAGTCTACAAGATGCTTCCAGCGAGAGGATTAAGTGTCAACAGGGGACAGATGTTCAGGGAGACGTCAAAGGAACGATTCAGCTCCTAATGGAGTCTCCACCCTCACCGAGGATGCAGAGGAGCCCAAGCCTCGAGGGTGATGTAAAGGGTGATGTCAAGATGTCAATTAAGTCATTGTATGAGACTCAGGAGCAAACCCTGCTGGAGAAAGAAGAGGTGATAAAGGGTGATGTTAAAGGGACAATCAAATCCTTGATGCAGACAGCACAGCGTCAAACTCCCAAAGTGAGACTTGGAGCATACAGAAGAGTTAAAGTCAAGCAGAGCCCTCCAGTTAAAAACCTATCAGCTGACGCACAGAGGAACATACAAAAGATAAAAACTGCCAATTCAGTCGAAACGTCAAAAGAAAATCACCTCATCTCCGATGAAACTGAAATAGTTAGAACAACGTCAAGTTCTGTGCAGAAGTCTATTCAGCAATCAACAACCGTGGTGGAACACAAAACCATCACCCAAAACCACGGCATTAAAACAGTCAAGACAGAGTTTCGTAATCTTAAATCAAAGCCAAAGGGAATGATAAAAGCAGATAAAACCAAAGTAAAAACTGATGTTTACATCCTAAAACAACAAGTGCCAGAGGCTGATCTGCCTCTTCCACCCCCACCTCCACCAGAGGTAGATACTGACCTTCCTCCCCCTCCTCCTCCCTCTGTTGATTCTGACATCGATCAACTTCCTCCTCCACCACCACCTCTCACCAATGAGCAGGACTTCCTCCCACCTCCTCCATCTCAACAGGAACTGGAGAGCATGCCAGCACAGGTAATTCATCCTTCACCAGCAAAAGCAAAAAAGATGACGGTTAAAAAAGTGAAAGGTCCTGCTTTACACCCGGTCCCAAAGCTGGAGCCTAAAGTGGAATTCAGTAAAACACAACATGTGGAGGTAACATCAGAAAAAGTGGTAGAAAAGAGCCAAAACCAATCGAAAACAACAACACAAACAACAAAAACTGTTTCATGTGAAATCCCTCTACCACCCGAGTCACCACAACCACTAAAGAAAGTTTACATCTCTCCTGTGAAATTCACCCCTCCACCATCTCCTCCACCTGCCATGAGAGGGCCAATGAGTAAATTTAGCACTCCGTTAATAAAAGCAGAAGAAAAATTCCGGAAGCTGAGAGAGGACAGCACGCCCCCAACCACTCCGACACCCCCTCCCATACATGACTCAGTTTCTGCTGCTCTTCAGATGCTCTCCAACGAGCAGTCAAATAACAACACATCAGAATCAATGAGAGCCGAAAAGATGGCATTAAGCGTTCATTCAGACTCCCAATCATGTGATTCATCCGAACATGTTGTCTCAAATACCACCCAGAGCAATGTCAGCACTAGTCACGAGAAAATCCTCACAGATTCAACTATTATATCTTCCGCTAAACAGAAAATCGTCTCTGAAGAGAGTTCTAAGGTCATCTCCGTTCAGAAGACCTCATCTGTGTCAGCTGTTAGGCAGCAGACGCATACGGCCACACAGAAAACAGTCTCTGTTTCCTCCAAGCAGTCAGCTCAGTCTGTCATGGCAAACAAAGTCCAGACCTCAAACACAGATTTATCAAAAACAGAACATGTGACAGCTGATAGAAAGCAAGATTCCAAAACTCAGAAAACAAAGGCCTCCCACAAAACCACGGATAAAAAAGGAAATGAAATGCATTCTGATAAAATCCCCTTTAAATTAGGTAAACCTGAACCTGCTTCTGAGAACAAGGAGACAAAAGACAATACAGCACCAGAATTACCAATTAATCTCTGCAATCAGTCCTCCAAAACTGAAAATTCAACCTCAGACAAAACTGCAAAAGAGTCTAAATTGCCTCAGGGTGGTGACAAGAAAAAAACTGATCATTCTCCTACCAAGAGCCAAGAGAAAGTTTCTGATCAGCCAATGCAAACAGAAAAAGTAGCTGAAAATACAAATGGGAAAACAGGCAAAGCAAACCAAAAGGTGAAAAAGAACACTAAGCAAGAACAGCAAGTAGAGACCAAAGCGTCCAATGAAAGTGAGAAACAGACTGTTTCACAAGATTTAAAGGTGGAAGTGAAAGAAGTTACTGAGGTGAAAGTGATCAATGAACCTAAAGAAGTAAAAACAGAGTTAAAGCAGGAGATTAAGAGTGTTACTCCCTCTCCTGCCGCTGCCTCTGTGCCAGCTGTTTCTGTCAGCATAACAGACAGTCAACCAGAAACTCCAACTCCAGCAAAGAAGAAAAAGAGGTCCAAAAAGTCTAAAGGAGCTGCACAGACAGGTAAAGGTAAAGATATTTCCACAGAATCAAAGACAGTCATTGTGGAAACCAAGACAACGACATCTGAAAAATCCCCCCAATCTCAGGAAACAATTGCTGTTGCCCAAATTCACAAAAGTATAAAAGAAGAAAACATTCAAGTCAGGAGTGAAGTCATTACGACAGAAAGCAAAAAATCCCAGCAACAAGAAGCAGTTCAAAAGCATGTAAAGGGATCTCAAAAGAAGGCAGGAGTGACAGTTATTCAGCAGAGCCCCGAGAAAACAGAAAAAAGTCGGAATGTCCCAATTACAGTGACAGGCAAGTCAAAACAAAATGAAGTAAAGTCCACAACAGGGAGAAAAGAGGAATCAGAGAAGCACGACGTGTTAATCTCTAACATCACAGAGATACAAAAAGGTTCAGAAAAGACTGATTCCAAATCTATAACAAGGTTGCTCAATACTGTCCCTGATTGGCTCATGAGTCCAGAAAGAAAAGTTGAACTTGAGGCATCTGTAGTGGAGAGTGACGCTCAAAACAAAAATGAGCCTAAAGTGATGCACCTAGAAGATATTGAGACAATGGAGAAGCATGAGTGTGAACCAGTTTCTGAGAAATCTGTTTCTGGTGGAACAACACCAAGAATATCCAAGATTAGTATAGGCTCTGCCAAAATTGAAAACCACACAAAGAAAATGACCTCAAGTGAACGGAGGAAGGAAGAAGTGAGTCAATTCAAATCCGTTGATCTTCGGGCTCCCTCACCGTCACTGAGGATGCGGTCACCCTCACCGACCTTCATCACCATCGAATCCACACGAAGAACCGACTCACCCCAGAGAGTTACACCATCACCTACGTTGCTGCACAGGCCGCCCACGCCTCCCACACCGCCACCGCGCAGGTGTGACACCCCGACATCTCGCCTCACCAGAATCACACCATCTCCAACTTTTGACCGAGCAGAAAATTTGGCTCGACTCAAGGACACGACAGCCAAACTCTCACGTGGCGTCACCCCACCGCCACTACTTTCACAACAAATCTCAGAGAGGAAATCGGAGATTGTGGAGTCGCCTGCATCATTCCATCGGCAAATCAAAATCGATTCTCAGTTTGTGGAGGCCTTAGGGTCAACGGTTGTTACAGAAATGTCCAAAATGAGTTCATCAGGGGAGGCTCAGCAGACTGATGTATATTCTGCACATGTAGAAAAACATCAAACTAATATTTCAGAGGGTTTGAATGCAAATAAATTACAAAGCAAGTCTGAGTCGCACATACCTGTATGTCAGGATGTCCCATATCTTGTTGAAGCTGCAGATATTTCAGAGCCATCGTTCGCATCTGTCAAAGAAAAGAGAGAGTTTTTTGAGGAGGCTCAAAAGGCTGAAATTAATAAAACCTATACGCGAAAGGAGCCCATTGCAATCCCTGAACGACTGGGGCCAGACATGGAGGAGTGTGAGGTAGAAAATAAGAACAAAGAAAAGGATGAGCTTCCCATGGCGGACATGTCTAGTCTTGTAAACAAATTTGAATCACCAGACGAGAAATTATATTTCAGAAAAGAGCTTCTCCCACTCACAGAGAGGCTCCACAATGATGCTGAAAGCACAGATTGTGACAAAGAGGAGGCAGACATCCTGGAACAGGAGATGCCAACTTTTGACATTCAAGCTATTAAAAATGTTTTTGAACTGGGTGAGCAAAGTTCCTCTTACAGAGAGGAGAAAAAGAGTCAGGAGGAGCCTGTGTCAAGCCTGACTGAAACAACAGCAGACACTTCAAAGCGGGAAAGTCCTCAAGAGACAAAGAGAGGCTCACGGAATAGCACCCCCCTCCCTCTGCAAAAATATGAGGAAGAAACTGTGCCAGCAGAGCTACCACCAGGCTTCTCTGAAATCAAATCAGTCACAGAGCATTTTTCAAATGTTGATGAGTTTGGTAACAAGGTCACTGGAACAAGGACAGCTATCACTGAACACTCTGAGAGTGTGTCAACCCAGCCGGCTCCTTTTTCCTACGCGGATGCAGTTAAAAAAAAACAAGCGAGGCGAACGGAAACCTATGATGAGGATGCTACTGAGAAGTTGCTGAGCAATTTCCACAAAATGTGGACAGAGAGTGAGACAGTTTTCAAGAACCTTGGCTACTCTGTCTCAGAGGAGACATCATCACAATTTGTGTCACATCAGACGAAGATTGTCTCATCTGGTAAAGACCAAAACAGCATGACACGATACAAACTAATGGCATGGACTATGAATGGATGCAGCATATTTTAATTCCTGCATTGTATGAACTGTGTATGCGGAAAGTGTTGATGATAAGCAACAAGGCTACGATCATGCTAGCAGCTGTGTGAAGCTTTAGTTACTGCAAGCACAGCAGTGCTTTGAGCTAAATGTTAGCATGCTAACGTGCTCATAACGGCAGTGATCAACAAGACAGTGATGTTTAACAGGTGATTTTTCTTAGTTTTGTGTGATCGCATGCTAACACTTACTGATTAACTGCTAAAAAAAAAGTACAGTGGACGTTAATCAGATTTTAGTAAGTTAGCAGGTGTTAAGTCATAAACAATGTAGGTCTATTGTGCTTTTTTTTTTTTTTTAAATTGACCTGTCAGCTGTGCAAGATGAAGAGTGGAGGGCTCACCAAAATGATGTTCACGCTAAACTTCATGGCAATCCATCTAATAGTGTGTGAGATATTTCAGTCTTGACCAAAGTGTTGGAACCAGTACAACGCTAGCATGGCTGACAAAAATTGCATTTTATAAATATAGTGTTTATAATATTCTCACATTTGAGTTTGGACATCCAGTGGTCACTGGGAGCAACAGTGTGACAAAATGATCTTACCTCCAGATTATTTTTTTAGTTTCTAGCTTTCTATCTGAAGCTTTCAGCTAAATCTCATGTTCTTAATCAGTCTATAGTTTGGTGGGTTGAACACTCCACTTTTAAGTCAAGACAAAAAGCCTTTTTATATTGCTACTTCATTCTGCGATATTTTCGCCTATGTAACATCTCGCCTTCAACATAAACTTCCCCGTCGCGGGATGGGGGTTGAAATGATCCCACCTTTTTACCACCTTGGGGGGTAGTAACAGAGGCGTTACAGAGGCGAAATGGGATCAATATAAAACGACAAGAGCGCCATTGCAGAATAGCGTGTGACATGATCAATATAAAAATCATACACATGGTCACCCCAGTTTTACGCCACTGCGGGATCAATATAAAGATCCAAAGGTGTGATGATTGCAGGACTTCATCATACCCTTATCGCAGAATCCCAATATAAAAAGGCCTAAAGTGAGCAACAACCTTGTGACAACAACTCAGCCAACTCCGTTCACTGATAAGGACATTCAATGGAAAGCTCAGCAGACAGAGGAGACCTTGAATGAAATTAATTTTTTGACATTTTTGTACCTTGTTTGTATTAAAGATGATGTCATTCTAAACAGGACTGGCCTAATGGTTGCGATAACACTGCAGTCATATTATGTTTACAAGAGGCTGTCCATTAGCTGACCAGAATAAAGTCAGCATGTAATGTACTTTTCCAAGAGCATAATTACATTATATGCTGGCTGAGGGCTTGCACGCAGTGGATGGCTGCTTATTTACAGTGCTCCCAAAGACTGAAAAGGTGAAGCTGAGAGATGCATGGATCTCTGTGCATGCATGTGCAGGTAGATGAGAAAGACAATGAAATGATTAGGAAATATAAGCTGAACCCTTCATTCTCATGCTTATTGCAGATGTTATGGTTTTTAAATGCATATGTAATATACAGTAACTGACAAAATTAATAATAATTAAGAAGGAAAGAAAGAAAGAAATACAGTTGTGCATTATGAGGCAGCCCAAAGGATTTTTTTTTCACTTGGGGGGAAAAAAACGAAGAAAGAAAAAAATAAATGTTTTTCTTTGTCAAACAGGTTCGAGTTCCGAAGTCGGAGCTCTGCACGGTGTGTCGGAGGAGAGCATATCCGATGGATGCCCTGATAGTGGACAAAAAAAAGTACCATAAATCCTGCTTCTGCTGTGAGCACTGCAGAAACAAATTAAGGTATAAAATGATTTTTATTCAAGTAAATGTTACCATGGACACAACTGAACTACGCGGTGTTTTAATGAGAGCATCACAGTGCAAGGGTACCTA
>JAQLOL010000005.1:13783542-13797764 GCA_029783665.1 Naso thynnoides | reverse complement strand
CCTCTAAAAGAGAGAATTTTCTTTTTCCCTTGCAGCCTAGGAAATTACGTCTCTCTCCATGGACACTTCTACTGTCTTCACCATTACAAACAACTCCTCAAGTCCAAAGGGAGCTACGATAATGGACTTGGGCAGAAACCTCCCGCAGGAAGTGGTGGACCGATCCCCTCAGAAGAGAAACTTGAATATAGATATTCCATGAGCAGCCTAAGTTCAGTAGAAAAAACACACAGCGGTGAAATGACAAAAACGTGTGATGAAAGCAAACCACACTGCAATAAAATTTCTATAGTTTGGCCCCCTCAGGCCGATCCCCCAAAGAGAGCCTTTAAAATAGAGGAAGACATTCAGCTAACTAAACCACAGTGGCCCCCTCCAGACAACTCCCCCAAGTCACCCTGTCACCAACACAGAAAGGCTGTTCCCACAAGTGTCCTTTGAAATAAAGTCACCCAACTACACAGTTCAGTCACATAAAAGCAAAGACACACACAAGAAAGGATGGTACAATGAGGAAGTAAAAAGAAGTGTCCTGTTGGTGCAGTTAAGGTTATGTTCAGTTGAAGGTCATGCAGTTAAGTGTTTTGAAAGGAATTGAGAAAAGTGAGGATATAAAAGGAAACATGTTGTGTGTATGTGCGTGTATATACTTCTAAATGGTGCGTAAGTGCAAAGGAAGGTTGTACCTATAATTTACTGTAAGTCGGTGAGTAGGCACCAGAGAGATAGATGTTGACAAAGTGTGGAAAGTGGATGTAGACACGAACCAGTGTGTCGTAAACTGACAGGCTTCTTGCATGTGTGATTTTCATTCATTGCATTTTCTTATCATTTTTCTTGTTATTTGACACAAAAATGAATCAAATTCTTTCTAAACAATGATCCGTTTTAACTGCTGTAATGATTTGCCTTTTAGTTAGATGCTTTAAAGGTCCAGTATGTAGGATTTATGGGGATCCATTTGTAGAAAACAGAAAAAATGTTTTACAAAATTCGTGAGTATGATTTCATTACTAGATAATTGCCAGAAAATAAGCGTAATTGTTTTCATTACATTAGAATTAGCCTTTTATATCTACATGGAGAGAGTGTCCTCTTCCATAGAGTTTGCTATGTTGCACTGCCAAGTTTCTACAGTAGCCCAGAAAGGACAAACACTGGCTCTTACACTACGAAGGACTTTCAAGTTTTTCACAAGTTTCACTACAACAATAGGTTCTTCTACTTGCTTAGAAAGAGCAGGGGGACTGGAGTGGTAAAGTGCAAACTCACCACTAGGTGCCACTAAATCCTACAACCTGGACCTTTAAATAACTGTGGCTAGAAACAGCATCACAACAAATTTAAGAGCTCAATCAAATAATGACTGTAAAAAATTGTTAATGTTGGTTTTAATTTGCACTTCTGGGTGAAAAACAATGGGTTGACTCGGCTTTAATCTAAACTTTACTGCTCTTGGAAATATAACCAAAAAAGGTGGCATTTTTTAGATATAATTAGGCCCAGTTTGTATCTCCTCCTTTTTGTTTTGTTCTCAAATTAACTGGTTTATTTAACATTTCATTACTTATTTTGCTGCTGTATGCCAGTTCATGCAAACAATTTCATTCTGTGGACTCTTCTGTTGTATTATTTTTTCAGGGCTTTTATTTTTCAGCATATCAACATTTTTGCATTTTGCCTTTTTTAGCACCTGGTGTGCAGAATACTACATAAAAGCATCTTGGAATTATTTTATTTATAATATTGAAAGTATATAATATAAACAGGTGAACTGGTGATAATCATGTTTGTTTTGGACATTTGTATCCTTTTATGAACAACAAGTATTTTTGAATGAAGAATTTTATTTTTTAGATTAGACAGTTATATCTTGCTTTGTACAAGAAAATTCCTGATTCTGTCATGCTGTCATGCAGGTTCACTTCCTTTATCGCTGATCTAAGAGCAATAAAATATTGGATTTAGTTGCTCCCTCTCACTCTTTTTAAGTCTGTCAAAAGGAGAATGTGTAAAATCAAATCAAACACAAAGATGAAATAGGCCTACAGTTACAGCTTGTCAGGTGTGTGTCTGGTTCAAGCAGCAAACAGGTGAAAGGGGCATGTCAGCAGATCCCTTTCACACACTCAGGATAATCTACTTTAGAGGCTCTCCTCACCCGGCAGGGGATTTTGGAGCTCAGTGTGCAGGTGTGTCTGCAGAAGACTGGGAAATCTTTTTCATGTAGGGAAAAATGTTGAAGTTGAATATTTAAAAAGAAAAAAAAAAGATTAGGGATCACTTGAGCACTGCAGTGTGATACAGCACATATCTTGGATGAATTTTATAGCCAGTCTAAAACTGCTTTATGACCAAATGTGGCTACTCATCCTCTTACTGCTCTTCAGTGTGGACCATAATGTGCTTAGCATACTGTTTGCTGGCTTTTACCACCTTTAAAACTGCGAGACAGTTTATACATTTATATTCGATGTAAAGGGGTGTTGTCTTAACATGTAATGAAGCATATTAAAAGTAAAATAAGGTATTTAATGGGTTAAAATTTAAAGCGGGGACATTAACATGTTGTGCAGTGTTCAATTTGACTCACACACCTGCAACGCAGGCTACATTTTAAATGTTGTACTCTGTATTGCAGAAAAACTGAATAATAGGCACACTAAAATAAAAATTTGAATAGGCTACTTTTAGATCTTTCTTAATCTTTTAGCCTTATTCTATATATTTATTTAGTTTTTCAGTTTCATTTTTTTATTCTCAATCTGGAAATTGTTTCTGTTGATAGATTTTTAACAATGTCTCAAGCTCTGACTCTTTATTCAGTATTATTGTGGATGTGGCTACAAGCTCAAAGAGGCTACACATTCTTTAGGATCAACTGGCCTATAAAATAAATTAAACATTAATGCTCTCAGTTTAGACTTGTTTGGCCAAAGTCAGTAAGCTGTGTGCGGATGCCTTTCTGTCTGCACAGGTGCTAGATGTGTTTGTGTGAAACTACACTTTGCAGGAGTTGACTGGAAATTCTCACACAGCGTCAGTCTACCTTGCTACTACTGTCTGCATGCACTCACTATTTTCTTACTGGGAGCGGATTGGTAAGGAGTCCATCGGATTACGCTGTGATTGGCCGGCTCCAGCTCGTCAGGCGGTGCGTCAGCCCCGTTGCACTGCCATCATGTTTCCCTCTCCTAGTGGCAATAACAGTGCTGTGGGATGCTCGAGCAAAGCAGCAGCGTATCATCAGGACCACAAGTCTGCGAGGGATGAGGACACAGAGTGAGGTAGGCACAACAAGGATGTCTTTTCCATCCGATCCGAGCAGGTGTGTGCAGCGCGGGTTGAGCTCCTCTTGTCATGCGGGTTGCAGTGCGATCTGATGCTTTTACTTTTTTTCGGTAATTTTTGCAATGTTTGCAGATTCGTACATCCACAGATTAAAATCTGTCCCTCCTAATTTCCGTGCGCTCATCCGCAGGTTTTCGGGTGTCCCACTTACTGCGGCTTTGGTCTGTCCGATGCAGTTGGAATGGGCTTCCCGTCAGGGCGTTCAGTGATGCAGCCACTTTGGCTCAATTTCCTTTTACGCACAGACCGATCTCGGTCCGGTCTGACAAGGGCCGTAACCTCTGCACTTAAAAATGCGCAGGCTGTCCGGGGCGAAGGGAGGTGCAGGTGGCCAAGTTGCACAGAGTAGCCTTTCAAACTTTAAACATGTTTTTTTTTTATATGATTTTTTTTCTCTCTCTCACAAAGTGCCAGTACGTCTCGGAAATGCTTTAAAATGTAGTTTATTCAATATGAGAAGGAAACAATCAATTATATATTGCGCTATAGTCTATATTTATTTTGACTAGGCCTATTAGATACTCTAATGTTGATTTAGATCCTTCCCCGTCAGCTTGAATATGCTAAATATTCTTTTTACAACAATTATTTTTTGCTGCAGATCAGTAAAGAGAGTTGCCCTGTGCTTCTGTCTTTGATGGTTCAACATTATCCAAATGAAACAGCCAAAAATGAGACAACTCATCCATGTCAGCTAGTTTCATGTTGATGAGTTTTCATTTTTAAAATTTATTGTGATATGCGCCAACACTGTCAGGGAAAAAACGTCAAAACCGGATTATCATGTTATTATTTTCACTTATCTCTCCTTTCTTTCCCGCTTTGAGATATGCAACTTCATTTCACTTCATATTAATTTTCTGTCTCACTCCAGCCGTTCTCCCCTGAATTTTTTAAGATGTCACTTTAGTGCCGCGGCAGCAAATATGATGGGGGGGGGGAAATATGGGGAAAGATTTCAAAGATCAAAGTGAAGAGTGAGCGAGCTCTGTGGAGGAGCCGCGCTTCTTCTCGCTGCCATTACCGGGACGTTTCAGATCATTATCCGGATCAAATGCTAATGCTCTCTTTCAGTCAACCGCATGATGGTTTCCATTACATGTCCATCTGCTGGCACAGGGAGGAAGGCTCTGTGTCAGATCCAGAGGCATCTTTGTGTTTGTTTTGTTCGCTGCAGAGCTTGCTGTGTTCACACTGTAACTCCTTGTGTGTGTCTGTGCTGCAGCTCACTGTGACTGCTCTCACTAATCACATTTCTGCAAGGTGTAATTAGTCTAACGTGTCTAAAGCTTTAATCCTCGGTTTAAGTGTGCTGTATCTTTGCTTAGTCAGTGTTGCTTCACTTGTTACACCGGGCTTACAGCAGCATTTGTTTGGATGTTGTTACTGTGTTTTTGTATTAAGCTTTTAAATGGCTGTTGCTTAAGGTGTGTGAGAAGCAAGTGAGGGGCCAAGAGTTAGAACTGTATCTGAATGAATAACAGAATTGGATTTTCTGCCTGCTGGTTATTGTATCAAGTCAAGAAAATCGTGCAGCACTTGTCCAAAAGAGAAGACCTGCCAATAACAAGTTGACATGTGCGCAGCTTCCTCTCTTCCGATGTTTCTGCCTGCTCGCTCTCGCCTCTAAAAGCACAGCTTGACATATTCCTTACTGAGAAATGTGTAACATCTCCTGACCTATTTGAGAACAGGCACAAGGCCAGAAGGAATGGCAACAACTCTGAGAGAACTTCTCCTCTCCTTGCTCACACAAACACATTATGCAGCCATTCCCGCCAGCTTCACAGTAAGTAATTAGAGCAGAAATCCATTAAAAAACATCTAAAATTACACATTAGAATATATAAATAATAATATAAATAATATATAAAACTGAGAGTTAGCTTGTCTTTTCCTTTTAGCTTAAGTCAAACTGGTTTAAGTAGTTTTGTTGTAAGGGCTTTAAAAAGCACAGTGGCTAAAAGTGTCTCAAACTCTTAAGATGTGACAAAATTTCTCAAACAGATGCAAACAAAACTGTGTAACCATGTGAATTAAATACGTGAAAATATGTATGAAAGTTATTCCATAAATGTAAAAATACCCCACTCTATTTTCTAAACCATAACAAGGGTATAAAACCAACCATCTAAAACTATAGGCCTATGTGCTGTGCTGTGTTTTGGCTCGTTAGTCTTCTTCACTGGTTGAGCAGAGCAAAACTGCAAAATAAATTAACTCTACATGCTTAAAAGAATGATTATTGAATATTATTGAAAATATCTGAAAACTAACATAGTTTTTTTCATAAAAAAGCAATATTGTCCTTTCCAAGTGCGACAAAACATTCAACTGATAATTAAAGAGATGTCACGGTAGTCCAGTCTGGAGACAAATGCATGGTCTTGATGAAAGGTCCAATCAATCGAAAATAACTGAAAATAGGCTAAATGTGTGACTGCACAAAAACTGTAGATTTTTGTGCCACTTTTCATACATGAGCTGCAGCTGTAGACATTTTGATTTGTTGCGTGCAGCTTGTGCTCAGTTGTTGCTTTCCTCAGAAATGTAACAGTTTAGTTGTGCATATTGAAAATTCATGTATTCTTGTAAGGTTAATATCTGCATAATTTTTCTGCATTTAATTGCTGTGGTAATATTTTACAGGGCAGGTAGCAGAGAGTTTTGACTGTAAATAAATTGCTTATTTAATGAAGACATGCAGCAGCCACAAGATGTTTGCTTTGGTAATGGCAGTCATTTGTGCACACAGCAGTGGATATGTGCCCAAGTGAAATGATTGGATTATGATCTCTCGCTTTTAAAAACTGATCCCCTGGCTTTTTTTTGGCAGTGTTCTCTATTGCATGTTTATTCCTGTTGTGTTTATTATGTTTTATTCTGAAATATTCAGATTTCTGGCATTTCTGGCCTTTTGTCACTTAATGGCTTTTTGACAGTGTGCACACTCAGGTATTATCTCTTGTCAGCTGCCTATAATACTCATATAAAACTCTTAAAACTAAAATTGCACAGTACGGTACTTCTTGAATTTTTAGTGGTAAATTTTCCTTTTCATTTTAGCTATCATAATGTTGTGAATGATTTTATTGCTTCTTTGCAACATATATTGAAGCATTGCTCTGGCCCTTGTGTGCAACAACTATGTGACTCATTGGCTAATTGTGACTTTTCCCTATAAGATGCTATGAAAACAGCAACATGCTGCATTGGTAGCAGTATTGCTTCAATGGGTTTGGTGATAACTTTACTTTAGAGCTTTATCAATCACAACAATTATTGTAGTTATTGATAAATCTGCAGATTTCTCGATTCATTTATCAACTGTTTTGTCTGTTTAATGTCAGGATATGGTGTAAATACACTAATCACAATTTCTTATCCCTGAAATGATGTAAAAGCAGCAGATAATTGGAGAGGGTTGTTGGATAGATAGGCTCACTGGTGGACTAACCTGGTTGCCAAATGTTCGAAAAAATGCCACAAAAGTTCCCACTTTGATGCCCCTACAGCAGCTAAAACATGATGAAGTACCCTCTAGGGTGTTCTTCCAGTGGGCAAGACATAGTAAAATGCCCTCTAGGGTGCCTTACAGTGGACAAAAGGACAAAATGTTGAAGGGTGCTCGTCCGATAGAAAAAAATGCAATACAGTGCCGAATAGGTTGCCCTACTTATTGCATACTTGTGCCTCACCACATATATTAGATGCCCTTTTTTACTGTTTTCACCCCCCTGGCCCTCAAACATCCTGAGTCCACCAGTGGATAGGCTTGAAGATTCAAGAGACATAAAGGAGAAACAGGTTGTACAGGATTCAGGGAGATGAGGGACAGAGAATAGAATGGATGAACAGATTAATAAATGTGAAGAGGAATTAACAAAGGTGTAAGAATAAAGTGGAAGAAGTGGGTTGACAAACTTGGGTAAGAGAGATAGGTTAAGTGGGCTGGACAGGCTATAAGAGCTGCTTGAGATGAGGCATTGTTCTCATACCCAAGTGGAACCAATCTAGTCTTATGTAATTCAGGAACCTTGCCCTAACTGGCATGCTAACAGCACCCACCGGTGCTCTGCTAGGTTTGACCGACTGCATTAAGCACTACTCCCAAGTCCTGCCCGTGCTCAACTCTCTCCCTTTCAACACTTTGTAGTCCTCATCAGGCTTGCTGTTACAAACAAAGATGCAAGCTGTCATAGCTAATGCTCTCCCTGCCTGTCTAGTTTGCAGCGCTTATTAGTATCATAGCTAATGCCCGGAAGGGTTCAGCCAATCAGGGTTAGAAATGGAGCAGGTCTCACTGCAAGACACTCTAGGAAGGGGTGTTCAGTGAGTCAGTTTAGTCTCTTTTTCCCATGGAGTCATTAAACCTCAATGTTTCTACTGTCAGTTTCTACAGAACAGACAAACCAAACACGGGCTCTAGAGAGAACCTTTGGGTTTCTTGCACATTTTGCAGCCACAGTCAGTTCTTCCACATACTTGGAAATGAAGCATGAGGTAAGGGGTATTTGTTGGTAGCATCATGCAACCTCACCACGAGATCCAACTAAATCCTGCACAATGGACCCTTTTCCTATTTGTGATGTGAAATTATGACACACAGCCAATGCTTTTGTCTCAATCCTTCTGAGGAGTACAGCGGGTATGTCTGTTCTATCATCACCAACAGCATTGTTTTAGAAAAATTACCTTTACTTTGGGAACACTGTACAGAATTTTTCAGCACAATTTGCTAATTAAAACATGGCAAAATCACTGAAATGCGACCCAATGCTGTCATATCTAATATTAAACCCAAATGTACTCATGATCCTTGGCCTCTGCTGCATTTTTATTTCCTTTTTAATTAAATCTGCGACCCTTTATCACATATAGCATTCAATCCTTTTTATTGTCTTGTTAGTGAGTGTGCATCCAAATATGTTTTCAGCTTTAATCATTATGATCCTCCCACACACACACTGTAATTACTTTTGGATTCAAGTTTTAACGAGACTGCAGCAGCCTCCCCGCCGTGTTTTTTTTTCTCCTTTTATTAATGAGATTACTCTCGCTTAACAGTGAAAACTCTCAGAAAAATTTACATTAATTAGGTTAAAAAGCAATTTTAAGTGCAGTTCTGTACACAACAAAACAAGTTTACATTTTAATTGAAAAATTCTATATTCTGCCATCTGCCGCTCTTAAATTTGAAGCTTTGCTGTGGTTTGAAATAAGCGGAGTAAAATATTGGCTTATCTATCGACAATATTGACAATTATGTTTTGCCTTGTTTTCTCTTCAAACAGACTGCTGTGACTGACGGATTTGTTAAAAAAATTTATGTGGCAGTTACCATCACTATTACATATTGTGGTGGGCAGCGTACTTCTCTATTCCATCTGTTTCATGGGCGGAAATAGTGAGACTCAAGAAATGCATTTTACTGGGAGCCATTGAGGAACAATTCCAGCCCATGACTGGTTTCTAGCTACCTTATTAGAGGAATGAGTCTGAACAGGGGCCTGTTCAAGTTTGACTTGATTTCCCTGGTGAGCAGCAGGCCAAACCACTTTCAATGCTGCGACAAAAAGGGCCCAGGATAATATCTGCAGGAGTCATGACCCTTGTGATGTGATGCAGCTTCAACTCTGGTGCTGCTGCTGACGTGAGCCCCCGTTTTGACTCCTATAATTTAAAATAAAGTGTGCAAGAAGTTTTGTGTTCAACAAGAAGAGCAGTGCAGCATTCAGTCCATTTTTGGGTTTCAAGATAAAAGATATTTGGATGACTTTTGACTTGATGTGAAATAGTTATTATGTTTTGTTGTTCTTCAAAATATAGAGTTGACAGACTAACACCTTGTTTCCAAATACGTAACATGACAGGTGTCTGTAGATCTGGAAATATGCCCCCAGTGTCCAACGCAAGGAAATGGATTTCTTTTGGATAGAAACTAAGTTTTAAGACTGTATTTCATAACAAACTGATAAATCTGGCTATTTAATATCCAACTAGTAAAGACAATCTGACGTCTGCATATAATGTATAACCATATTTTAGGAGAATAACATTACTCGTATTACCACGTATTAGTTCTTCTAGTTAGCAGCCTGTTAGCTAAGCTAGCACATTGTCATGTGGTCTTCCCAAAATCTACTGGAAAAGTTAAATTTTTTGACCCAAGTAAAACAGAGGGGAGGAGTTTCACAGTCACATTGTACATTATGGAGAATTCCATAGAACGGTTGACTTGCCTCCATACACATAGGCTACGTATGTGGAAACAAGGGAGAAATGATCTAAATCATTCTGTTGGCAATATATAAGTTGTTTAGGATTATCAGTTGTCTGAACAGCTAATAGACAATGCTCAAAAAATGCCAGAGTTTAATTAGATTTAATAAAATATATTTTTGAAGAATGCCTTTCCCAGGAAATAAAATGGTACACAATTATACTCTTTCTAGAACATTACCACTGTAAATCTAATATTTTCAGTGGGAGTAGTCATTCAATCAACTAATGATTTTTCATTCTGCATCTGCATTTTGACTCATAGACTTTGCTCATGTATTTTCCCAGTAGAGCTGGTACAGTGAGATATCCTTCAGTCTGCCGAAACAGAGTTCTGTTGTAATCCTTTAACATATATGCTCTCTGACTAGCAGTCTGTCTCAGTCAGCCGAGCAACTTCATAGTCTTTAACAGTCGCTGCGCTCAGCCCAAATCTGATTTATTTTCCTCACGCCTCTGCAACTCTGAATGCCTCAAAAAATGACTTGTACATTCAGAGGAAACCAATTGCTCTCCTGGGGAAAAATGGACCAATGCAAAAATGTATGCAGAAAGCCAACTTTTTCTCCCATCTCCTCAGAAACAAATCGAAATGACCATAGAAGGCATGAAGGCTGTCAGCTGTCATATTGCATTTCTTATAGAGGTGTTGTGATGCTGTCATTAGCATCTGGTCAATGTAACCCAGTATCCGTGGGATTAAGTACATATTAGACGATTTATAGCCCTGTTTCTTTACAGAGAAGCGGTCTCAGCGATGCATTTAGGGCTCGCCAGTAATGCGCCTGCTGTTAATTTAAGGTTACTTACACAGAACTGATCAGTGCATCTTTAAGCCGTTTCAGTCAGTCATTTTATACAGTGAGCCGGGGTCGCAGGTTCAAAGGAAATGTGACCAATGTGATGTTTATCAGCATCAGCATCAGCACCCTCTGTAAAGATTCACGCTCAACATGTGCCAGAAAACAGTTAAATAAGTGATTACACTGCATGAAAACTGTTGGAAAACGCTGACAATAATAATGTAACACATTCAACAAAATATTATATAAAGCTATGTCTGTTGATTTCCTTTGAGCTTAATGTGTCCGATATGCATCACATTCGTGAGTAAGGTTGAGTGTACAACAATCTCTTAGCTACATGTTTACAGTGGGAAATTTTCGCCATGTACACGTTTTATTATTAACACAAAAAATGACAGTCTTTTACTCAGGTCTCCACCAGACTTTTTCCCCTTTCTCAACAGCAGTGCGCTGCATCCAAATGAAACTTAAGTCTGTTGTCTTTTTCCTTTATTTCTTTATCAAATCTGAAGTAAGTTCAATTTTGAGAGAACTTCATATAGGAATCAAAATTTGTTTTTTGATTGTGGATTTTTCCTAAACCTTTAAGCTATCATGTCTCCTGTACATGGTCACACCCCTACCACAAACATTTGAAGAGGTTATTACACAGCATAGCAGTGAATAACTGGGTGAAAAACTCCAACAATGTAAAACAGCCAGAAATGTCCACTCTTATCATAATTCTGTTGAATTCCTTCGACTTCATCTCTCCTCTGTTAAGATAAATGCCTCTGACCCTGCCAACCAGCTTACCCTTTACACTCCCTCACCTCTGATGCAGCTTTGATTGAAACTGACTCCCCCAAGCCGCCTCTGTAACTTTTATACGGAAAGCAAGGCGGGAAAAAAGGCACACAGAAGCCGCCTTGAAAAGGCTGTGTAAAAGGGGCTTTTTTTTCTAATGTCAGCATTTGACACAAATGATCACACAGAACATTTTAGTCCCACTCACCAAAGTAATCTTGTATAAGATGTGGGTCCTGTTGTCTTATACAGGTTTAATGCTAAATGTTGAGAATTTTTTTTTTAATCACAGTGGGCTCTTGTTAGTGTAGAGAGAATTGAAGGCAAAATTTCATCATATGCAGTATGTAATTTGTGAAGTCATGGAGTAAATTAGCTCTCTGACAGCAGGAATGAGTCCCTCCGGAGCTGCGTCCCCTCATTTAAACTCCCACTGAAATCCCAGTGCTCTCACATATTCACCTGAATATGCAATATGGCACACTACCGTCCAAATCAGCTGGTTAACCATTTTCACTCATTGCATTATCTCTGCTCTGTAGCTTGTCCTGATCTCACTGGGTTTGGTAAAAGTCGCATTCTGCAGCGCAGAATAATGGAATATTTGTACCCATATGGAGCCTGTTTATCAGTACAGTGCCAAAACATTTAATTTGTCTATTAATTTTGCATGAAATTTTATTTTATTTTATTAAATGACAAATATTGGTTCATGCTTCTCAAATGTGAGTATGTACCAAAATATTTCAAACACTTACAATCACATAACCAAGACCGTTTCCACGTGAACATGTCTGTAGGGTGTTTTATCTGTTTTTCTCCCACACAGGATCACTCACTCCCTCTTGTTGACCTGATAATATACTAACAGTTCTCTAAAACAACAGAAAGAAAATACATGTCC
Organism: Naso thynnoides; assembly: GCA_029783665.1. Lineage (NCBI taxonomy): Eukaryota > Metazoa > Chordata > Actinopteri > Acanthuriformes > Acanthuridae > Naso > Naso thynnoides. The sequence goes on along the minus strand of JAQLOL010000005.1, from coordinate 13,785,635 downwards.
CATGTATCTAAGAAATCCGGCAAAAAACAGTTCTACATTACCTTCTCCGAGTGTCACGGCCTTATGATTTTGCTTAAAGGCAAAAACAAATAATACTAGCCTGGTCCCTCCTACATTAGTTAACCCTTTACTTGTTTTGGAGACTTTTTTTTACCTGAACAGATCACTGTCAACATTTTATTGCCTGAAAAACTGTGATATATCTTCCACAATTATCTGATCAGTCATATACTTTTTAGAATCAGTCAATGACAAAGTGAAATGCAGAAATTGTAAATGACCAATTGGCTGGATGAGAAGTGTTTTTGCTGCACCAGTACCAATTTAATTGAGAATCTCTTCAGTGCACAAAAAGAGAACACTTCTAGGACAATGAATCATCTGTTTTTGTAAATGAACCCTTCATATCAAAGTAACTTCTATAGAAAGCATTCTTTTGAAAGGTCAAACAGTTTATTACCTGATGGTATTTGAGCTTCTCCTCCATCTACTTTAGAAGCTGTGCACAAAGATAATAATGTTTACCTTTCTTTATTCCGTTAACATTTAAGCAAATATGGGATTGGCCATCTGTGAAGTGTTTACAGCTGAAGTGTTAAAAATCACAGGTGCTTCTACTGTATATGTGGCAATTCTTAAACAGGTGCAAAGCAACCTAAACTTGGTTGATTGACAGTAAGATATTATGAGCAAGTCACACGATGCAGGACTGACGCATAAGGTCGACAACAAAATGCAGCCGCTTATTGCAGAAATGCTAATATAAACAACAACAGTAAAATGTTACAGAGATAACTCACAGCCATGTAAATGCTCTAATGTAGCAAAACATCTATGTTACTGAGCAAATCGTAGGTCATTTGAGGTGCAACACACGCTAGCAGGATAAATCAAAATGATCCAGTTCGAGGAGTCCCTCAGGCAGCTGTAGTTCGAAGTGACAAAGATCTGTCGGGTTGCTTTTCTTGGCCTCGAGACCAGAGCATTTCTGACTTAAAAACATGCATTGAAAAAGAGCCTGTGCCTTCCATATTTATAGCTGTGTCATCTGAGGTCGAAGTCCCAAGTAGACAAAACAAAGCTGCCCATAAAAACATATATAGCCTGTCAAGGAGAAAGTGTTTTTAGATGGTAGTAAAAAGCTGATTCACTTTCTTTGTGTGTATTTGTGGCTATAGACTGTGCGCTCCAGTCTTTATAATGACGTTAGTGTCAGCATGATTAAGCCAGTCCTCGCTGCGCCCTACAAGCAGAGTTAGTCAAAGACGTTTTATGAATTTCTTTAACTTGACCCAGGACAATTAGAGCAAATATCAGGAGGCGCATGTGATCTCAGTGCTCGTATTCCTCTCCCCCTCTCTCTCAGGGGCAGTGAGCAGCAGGGCAGCCTGTGAAGGTGACTCTGTACCCACACCTTGCATAAAGCAATGCAGAGCCTGCCCGGAATTGATATTCCTTAAAATCCCAAGCCAATTACTAAAGTGTGGCCTTGGTGGTGGCTGCAGCAAATATACAAGGCATTGCTCAGCAGGATGACAAGTACTTCAGTCCTGCAACATATAGTATGATGTGCTTAAAGGGCTATATCAATTCTGACCTGTGTTTTGTTGTACAAGTGGATGAGTGTCCTGAATCTGTAACCTAAAGCACTTGAGCTGTCACTGCAATAGCTTCTGGAAGAGAGCTCTTGAAACATGAAACATGAGATAACATTCGACGTTCCCTAAAGCATTCCTCAAGCACTTTTTCACTTGTTATTCTCAGGTATCAGCACAGAGCTCCAGGGAAGAAAGTACTGTACTTCCTTTGCTTCACAGGATGCATTCACCTTATCAACTTAGTAACTGTATATTGTGCGTTTCAGGACTAATGCTATTTGGGAGGTGTTCTCCCTCCGAGGAGAGAAAAGGTCAGCTCCTCTGCAACTTGGTAGGCAACATCTGTTCAGTGATTGAAAAAAGGTGAGATTACAGACAAAATCCTCTGTTGGTTTTGTCTCTGTGAAGCACCAAGAGCTCTCCTGTTATATATGCTTAATGAGAAAACATGGTTTGTTTAGCAGATACAGAATCATAGTGTAAGAAATTATGTTC
>JAQLOL010000005.1:13767438-13781295 GCA_029783665.1 Naso thynnoides | reverse complement strand
TCATTTTTAGGATTGAGACAGTTCAAGATAAGCAGACACTCCAGTGAGATGGTTAAATTGAAAAAAAAAAAACTCATAGCAATAATATCCTTTCATTGGATCGATTGTTCCTCATGCCCCTGTGCACGTCATATACATTAATCTAAATGAGTCCCTATATGATATTAAAGTATGAGTGTCAGAGACACGGGTGAGTTTTTTCTCCATCCCTTTGTTTATGTTTTGATCAGCATCACAGACTAAAGTCATTCCTTTGCTCGCAAAAATAGAGGTCAGATGCTGAATTTCTTTGAACTCGGAGTGCAAGTCCCGGGAGAAGAGCACTCGCAGTTGCACATGAAGTCCACAAAAGAATACAAATTACATTTTTTGCACTATGCTATATTTGTGAATATGGTGCCAAAGCCCCTGCTGAGTTCAGATAACTCTTAGTTCTAGATTGCAGGTTTAAGTAAGGAGCCTTATTCTCTGTATAATATTGTGTAATGGTAACTCCAACAAGCAGCAGAACCACCAAAAGCCTGATTTAAGCCTCCTTTAGATGGCTTCAGATATTCAGGATCAATTATCTCAATTCATTCAAGCAGAAAAATTAATGAATGTCTTTTTCAGAATATCCTGGTGTGTATGGTTTGTGTGAGTGTGGGTTAGAAGAAGCAGAAGCTGCAATGAAAGGTTTGATTGAAAATTGATTTTCAGTAAATGAGAAATGTCATGTGGTGTCCAGTTATAATGCAGATGCTTACGTACATGGAGGTTGATCTGTTATGTCATACTGAAAATCTATTTCTGTGGCTGAAAAATGAGATCTCTAAGTGCAGGGAGTCCCTGCACTGTAACTGCACTTAATATGCCATTATAAATATATTAGGTGTAAGTATTAATAATAGCCATAGAATAGTAGCATAGAACACTTTCTGTAGATCTAACCAAAGGGTTTCTTCGAAAAAGAGTTTCCACAGCTCAGCTATAATGAGCACAGCTGTAGGGATAACGTGGTGCAAGGAGAACTCTACTCACCCGCTCCAGCTTACCCATTAGCATGTGCCCGTCTGCCCGCGAGATTATGGAGTCACATTGTGAGATGCAAGTCATGGCATGATCTCCTTGAGGTCACCATGAATCGCGCTTCCAGAGAATGGAAGGCCAGGGAATGAAAAGTAAGGAATTAGATGCTTTCCTAAACTGCTTTGTGCTTTGCCTGTAGTCGGAGTGACAGTTAAAATATATATTATTTTATTAAAAATGTAAGTGCACTAATAAAACCCCTGAAATAAAACACTGCAAATATACTTTAAGTGGCATAAAAGCACTCCAGAAATTTGTAGCTGCAAAACATGGCAATAAATTCACTTTAATTACAGTGGATTTTCTTGTCTGTTCTTTATTTTTAAGCTGCTTGGTGCAGTGCTGTTTTTATATGTTATATTAGCATGTCAAAGCTCATTCCATGTCTTCTTTTTAAAGAAAAAAAATCTCTGACAAAAAGAACAGGCTGCGCTTACATAATGTTCCTCGTTGTTTCATGCCATCTTTTTCTGTGAGCGTCCTCTCACTAATGATGTCTGACAGGGACAGGTTGAAAGATAAAGGTTAATCACTCTGTGTCCAAGTGCTCAAAGACCCAAATCCTTTCTGCAGTGCTGTCCTTTGTATTCCGCAGGAGTTCCTGCAGCTCCTCGTTTCCTCCTGTAATTGCTTTGTAGAAGGGCAATGTTTAGGACAAAGTATAGATAAAGGATATTTTGTTGTGCTTGTAATGGCCTCAGCATTAAAGGTCCTCACGGATGTCAAATAATTTAACTAATGCTTATGTGGTAATTGTCCTAATTAGGGCTGCAGCTGCTGACTTATTATAATAGACTGGGTGCTGCCCTTTTTACTGTTTGAGTCACAAATCAACAATTAGGGTGTTAAATGTCACATATACAGAATATTATAAGTTAATTGTATCATCTTGGTTGTTTTGGGCAACCAGCTCTCAAAAAAGTATTTAATTCACTAAACTGAAAATAAAAAGCATCTATCAATTGTCAAAATTGCCACTGATTAATTATTAGTTAATTGACTATTCCATTAATTATCATTTAGGACATTAGGACATTATGCATGACGTTCAAGTACAGGAGATTGAAAAAGTATAGCGCCAATGTTGGAGGGAAACCCTATAATCCAAAACTGTCACTTCGGGGGGAATGGGGAAAAAAAGCCCTTTGTTTTTAAAATCATATGAAGTTGCTGTGAAACGGGTAAGATAGCTAGCATTCAGAGCTAATAATCAGAAACTGTGTAACATGTGGCCAGAATTTATGTTTAAAACATTCAAAAAGTGACACATTATCAACAGAACATAAAAAAGAGACAGCTCTGATGCAAAATCTTTGTTGTGTGTAATATAAGTTCCCTTCGTCTTGTAATACCTTGCCATGAAGTCTCCGCTAGCCGTGTCTTTGTTGTCCGAAGAGTCAGAGTCCTCTGTAAATCGGTTAATTTCCTGTTGTCAAACTGGCCTCTGACTGTCTTGGAGGATGTTTTCAGTGCCTGTGTTCCCAGTTTGAATGTGTTTGCTGGGAGGCTGGTAACACTAAAACCAATTTGATGCTCCAAGCTACCGTTTCAGGCAGACTGATAAGCTAATAAAGCCATTCACTGTATGACTAACTGAGGTAACTAACGGTAGCTACTAGCCACAACCATGATAGCTTCAACAAAAATTGTACAGCGCAGAAGTTAGCACTTACTCAATATGCTTTCCTCTGTTTGTTTGGAGCAACTTTCAACTGGTGGCCGTTGTACCTTTCATGTTGAAAAAGGTCATGTCTAGATGGGAACCCTAGATTTTCAAATTCTTGCAAGATTTGGAATGTTAATACAAATGACATGAGTAGTGGCTTTCTGGTTGAAAAGTAAAACTTTCCCAACTTGTGTTTTATCTGCTTCTAGCATTAGCAAAGTCAAGCACAACTGTGCTAAATCAAATAGCAGTACACTTCTCAAGAGTTTGTTACAGAAACAATTTTAAGTATTGTTGAGAGGTAAAAACTATATATCTGGTCCTATTATATATCTAGAGTATCCCTGATGTTAAAGGGACAATAATTGTGTCCTTTCTGTCCCTGCAATCCACCCTGCACAAAGCTCCAAAAATTAATGAAGTGTGCCTCTATGGTTCGCATACGTGCTGTGTGATACAATCAATAATCCCTTTGTTTGATTTATTACTATCATTTAGGTCAGTCATGAGATCCTTCATTGTGTTTGAAGACCAAGAGCACATAAATTGAAAGAAAGATGAAAATCACAAATCACTGTGTTGATTAACTCCTTTCTGTCTTTTCAGATTCATAGTCACTGGCTGTGTAGATCAGGGCTCTACAGTTAAAACTGAATGAGGTCCAGTCACTAAAATTTCCTTCCAGCAAAGGTTCGAACCTTACAATGTCTAAACTGCATCCAATAGTCTACCCCCTATGTCTATCAGTAGAATCAACACGGCACAATTCCTTATCATTTCAGTAATATTTCTGTTCAGTTTTCCGGTATCATACTTCGAACATGGAAAACAAATAGTTGTCTGTACCATTAACTTTTAAATGGAGATGGGGATCATTTTTATTGATATTGATGCAATTATAATGACTCCTTGAGTATCCGTGTATTTATCAAAACTACTGTTGATACTTTTCTATTAATTAGTGGAAGGAAGTGATGACAATACTTTTTAACAGAACTGGTAGACAGGTCATAATTTTATCTCTGTCAATTTTATGTTGCCTGTTTATTCAAATTTCTCATCTGAAGCTAAATTTTCTTTTTCTTGACCTTACATTTGAACACATCTTGATAACATTTTATTTACCTTTGCCTAATAGTCACTGTACCGAGAGGACCTTGAACACATCATAATTAAACTTTATGGCATCTCATTTAGTTTGCTAACTAGCTCTTATCCTGATGAACTGTATGTCTGATTTCAACACTGGATTACTATTGTTAACTGACGGGACTTGCTACACATTTTGGGTGCTCTTGCCATGTTTACAGTCCATGGAAATCTTTGTGACGATAAAGCAGAGAGTTTAATCCCTGTTGGCTGGCAATTCAGTTTATTCAGAAATGTGACAATCTATGTAGCTATGTTTGTGGCCTGGTGATTTGATTAAAATGACCCATAGCAGTATCAATAATTTAAGATTATCTGCGTCTGCAGTCTGTAGCAGCAACTGTCAAGAGAAAAAAACAACAGTAAATGAACATTATTAAATTTTTTAATTCTTTTAAATTGGTCGCGGGTTGGGATTGAACCCTCACTTGGTCTGTGCTCTGACCGTGGCCCACCATTTCAAGCCTGGTGTAGATGGTTCACTTTAGTTAAACCCATAAACAACAGTATGTTTGTCAGTAAGTGAATGCACCTCCATTCCAGGACACTTTAGCACATACAGCAGTAAGTGAATGCATCACTGTTTATGATAACTGGTGGCTCTGACTGGTTGAGCCACCAATTTCTTTTCAATACAAAACTGGCTCATACAAGTACTGCACATGTTCTTAAAAGGTATAAAACTTTTATTTACAACTGTGTAATCAAGTCACGATTGTTTCCGCAGCTTTTGTGGACTTTAAATATGCTTATATGGAGGAAGTGACATGCTGGGAATCACAGCTGAGCTGACAAAGGCCCTTAGACATTAGTGAGGAGCTCAACTTAAAGCTTAAAGCTGTTATTTGAGCAGTGACCTTGGTGATTCAGTCAATTCGGTTTGAAGACCTGTCAGTAAAAATTTAATTGCACATGTACCGAACACAGCACTGAAGTATGGAAATAAGCCTTCATCTTGTGCTTTTTCCTAAGTTTTAGTATAAAGTGTCAACATTAAAGACCAAGTTCTGCAGGGCTGAGAAAGTAAAGTGTGCCTGTACTTTTACTTTTTTTATATTTTTTTTCTCATTTTGCCATTGGCCTGCATCTCAATGCTTCATTGTAGGAGTAAAAAAAACACAGTACCACCTGCCAGCATCAGGCCTCTCATCCAGCCTGTGCAGTTGAAATGAACCACCCAGGGCTGTGCCACCACTGACTCTGCAAAAATCTTGTTAAACTAAGGTGGTTGGGCTTGAACTGGCCCCAGATTTTTTGTGTTTTACACATTCACGCAAATGTTATTTTTCTAATTATTTTGTGCCTTGGTTTTTCCTTATCTTCCTAACCAAGTGTCAGATGTCCAGTAAAGTCCCCTGCTGATTTGGGGATAAATAAATAAAATTGACTCAACGTGACTTCCTGCAGCACCAAGAGAGCCGAGATAAACAAAGCTGGGCTGTAAAGCACACATGTTTGTGTGTTTGTGAGATTTAAGGCTCTTATAATTTTGTTTGTGGGATTTTTGGTCGGCTTTTGTCTTAATAGCGGCTTGGCATTGAAGACACATTGAATAAACATTCACCCAAAGAATTTGCTGATCTTTCCCAACTTTTTGTTTTTCATTATGGAAACAGTTTTGAATAAAATATCATGTGAGATAAAAGAGATACAGAGTAAAAACATTCATTAAAAACTGAAGGAACTGCCTTCAGGCCAATTTGGAGGACCATTAGTCTGATTTTGATGTTAAAAAGTGCCAAAAAAGTTACTGATTTAGATTTCATACATTGCAGTAAACACTATATATTTTCTCTTTTGCACACTACACATAAAATACTCAAATGATAACGCTGCAAAAACAAAGTGTCTGCTTTAAAGATTTCCTGCAGCTGCCTTCACATTCCCCACCATGCGATCTGTCTTGTCACGGAATTACAGTGAAACTGCCAGGACATAATTACAAACAGTAACTATGATGAATATACTTATGTAATTACTCTGCAGTTCTATTTTACTCATCACTGACTGTTGGCACCAGTTATTATCTTCAAAATGAGACACTGTTTTGGACAATGCCGGGTTGTTCTTCGGAGGAATCAAATACAATCAAACCTACTCAGAAATTCTCTTGTCAGCTCATGTCTCTTCTGATTTAAACAACAGAGAGTATGTAAAATTCTGTTAAAGCTAAAAGATCGGGTTAACAATTCACTATAGGACAAATTGTGAAATGCAATTTTTTGCAGTTTTATGCTTTAGGATAGTGTTTTAAAAAATGTCGTTGCCTTTAACTGCTTCATCTACTTTTAAGAAATTAAGCTTTTTAGACAGTAAGCTTAGATTAGATCAAATGAAAACCAGCTTTATCTATCTATCTATCTATCTATCTATCTATCTATCTATCTATCTATCTATCTATCTATCTATCTATCTATCTATCTATTTTGTCAAGAAAACAGAAAAGAATCATGTTGAACAAGACAGACTGACTAAATGAGAACTGAAAACAGCAGCACTTCTTTCTACTCTGCATACAAACCAAATTAACATGCCTAATAATTGTAACAGTTATAAAAACCTGCTGTTTTGTCTTTTCTCTGAGGATCATTATTCGTTCCTTTTGTGATTGTGACAAGGTTCCGCACATCTAACTGTTAGTCTGATACAATCTGTTTCCTCTCAGAGTAATAATGAGACTGAGGAGACATATTCCCAAGATAATATTCATTGTGATATATGATGTTTTTCTTTTGTTTTACCGAGTTGCACTGATTTGATTTTGAACTGATAATTTACATGCATGAATTACTTTGATGATAAATATATTTTTGTTTTAGACTTCAGTGGTAAAATATGCAATGAAGATTTGGTTCATGACTAAAATCCAGTAGTGGTGCCATTTAAGGTGAAGATTGGGAGTAAATTTATCCAGCCTCTCCTAATGTAGTCTGTGCAGAGTCACCAAGTTTTAAAGTCACATCTTAGGAAAGCACACACAGCAACTTTCACAACTATCAGATGAAAATACCCTAAATAATGTACCATATGCCAGGTCAGCTGGGCACAGTGTCAATGGAAGATCTTAAATTCTGATAAATGATAAATGAATTTTATCAGCTTGTCAGGAAGCTCAGATGAGTGGCCAAGCCGCCAAATGAAACAAATGGCATCATACATTTTCAAGTACAAAGGATATTTGAATTCCACTGGACAAACAACACAAAGCCATGTAGAGAAGCGAAAGGGTGTCCATGCTGAAAAGGAGTATAAAGTTGTGTCAAGGTGAATCATTTCATTTGGAAGCATGTTTACGTTTCACAAGATTCTGGCTCTTGATCTTCTGCAACGAGCGAGGACACAGCGGTGCGCCTGTTATTTATTCTTCCTTTAAGCCATGCACACAAACCAGCAGCATTTTCTTTCATTTCTGACATAGAACCACAATTCTCTGTACCTGAACTGAGGTATTGGCATTTGATGAATGGCAGGCTGTTGTTGTACTCTGCATGTTATCCCTCTTGGCTGTGGTTCTGGAGCCTCTCCCTTTTGAAAAGAAGGAGACTTTCTTTGCCCTGCTGTGATGGATATGGATTTTCTCTGTTGAGTCAGACAGCCGTCACACCAAGATTTCTGAACCTTTCACATATAGAAAACCCAAACATATTGAGTAGGGTGTGCGCATTAAAGGAAGCTTTGACATTTCAGGAGATATGCTTGGACTCACTTTCTTGCAGAGTAACAGGGGACTGTAACACTTGAATGTCCATCTGTTAAATATGATGAGGGTTTAAGATTTTAAGCAAGAGAATCAAGCCCATCTGAATATAAACAAGACATCACATGAATTTTTTTGTTTGTTTGTTTGTTTGAATACATTTGAACAGAGCCAGGCAAGTAGTTTGAGTCATTTTCCAGTCTTTATGCCAAAGTAAGCTTACCTTCAGATATGGGAGTGGTGTCGATCTTCTCATCTTACTTGTATGAGCTCTGTTGTCCTAATTGTTCCCGATACTTTTTGGCGGCAGCTGTTTTCAGCCAAGGGCTGTCTGTTCTGCACCAAACAGCAGACAGACAGTTATTAACCAATGGCTAGTTTTGACCAAAAACAGAGCTAAAAGAAAGGGAATATTGAACTTACATTCAATTTAATTTTCAGTAAACACAGACTCAGTCGTCCAGATAAAAGGCAGGTCATAATTTAAAAGAAACTTTCATTATATATTAGTGTCCTTCAAAGAGACAGTTGGACCAATGTCTCCACAACTCGGATTGGTAGCGAGGGGTGCTGAACTTTGTGTTTGATAAAAGCGAGATGATTTCATTCTCAGAAAAGTCAGTCAAATCGATTTATACATTAGATTTCTTAGGACAGCTTGGAAGGTGTTGACATCTGCAGTGGCAAACATTTCACTTGCACTACTGCATCTAGATCTCTTCAATAATATACCTAAGGCATCATAATAAGCTACTTGAAGTCTCTGTAACCTTGTTTTTCTGCAGTTTGACCACAAGTGAGCAGAATATATTGGCGTACAATATACTCTAAATTGAGACACTTTCAATTCACCTGTACACATACTGAACTTTTGTCAAGCATGTTTGCGTACGCGCACATCTTAAGGCATTGCCTGTAAATGCTATCATCACCTGTAATTTGTTCTGTGATACAGTATCCAAGATATTAAACCTTATTTCTGACCTTAAGATTATTATCAGACAATGGCCACATTTACATGCACACAATATTCTGGTTACTTAGCTTAGCCCAGTTACGGTCAGACCAGGGACAGACCTGTTTGCATGAGCAACAACCAGTAATAGCCCGGTCATATTCCTGTGTACCTGACACCCTGAAGAGCCCGCTATCCAGCCGAAGTACACATGCACACTTTGCCCTGCTGGTGTTCACTGAAGATGCAGCTAATTTCATCCTCTGTGTGTGCCCTGCTTTTAGCTATTTTGCAACACTGAATGCTATTGCATACAATCATGCTAATTCACGTCTTACATGCTAGAAGACAAGAGCCACAGGAAGAAGATGTAAATCACAGGGCACATGGCACCAGTGAACCATAACTTATAACAGTGAATTTATTTGATTCTAAAATTACATAAAGAACTAATATGAGTTTAAAAATAACATGGTAAATAAACGGGTCACAACAAGCCCACAGGACTTTTTAGAGTTGTTGGAAAGTTTCATCTGAGGCAAGCTAGCGCTTACCATTGACTTCCAGTGTTTGAGCTAAGCTAATTAGCAGTGGGTGAGTTCTGCCTGTGTCTTCCTTGTTACTGCACGTACAAGCATGCGCACAAGAGCATGCCCCAGTGGTTACCATGGTAAGGTGTTTACATGCCCAAATATTCCAGTTGTTACAGGTGTAACTCAGCTATCTTTTTTCTAATACTTCAGTACCCCGGCCAGTAACCGAAATATTGTGTGCATGTACACGCAGTCAATTTGAAATCAAGAAATTTTGGACATTCCTCCTCTTTGGTTGGATGTCCAAATTAAAAAAATGTTAACTACAAGTTCACCACATGAGCTTTAAAGGTAAAAATATGTCAGTGTTGTATTCACAGTGTGTGTCTGCTGCCCCCAAGTGGCCAAAAAAATCAGCTATTGGACTTTAAAAGCTACATTGATGCTTTAATAGGCTACATATTCGTCATACATATACTAATTCAAGCTACATCTGGATCACAGTTAAACAGTTGCAACTGCACACCAACTGCATTTTGCTTTTCTGTGTGGCATTGGATCAAAGCATGCAGTCATCATAAAGGGCATCCAGAGGTCACTTCCTTGGAGGCCTTTTACACAATTTAATGTGAATCGCATTTGCGAACAGCTGTTGGCTCAGCACATGAGCATGTTTGAGGTCTTTGGAGCCTTTTACCACATCCAGAAACATGGTATTATGGTAATTTACTTTTTCTATGTACACATCACTTAGCAGACTGAGGCTCACAGCCAAAATGGCTTCATGCAAGCGTATATTATTACTGTGTTTGCTCTTTTGACTTAAAGCGCAATAACTACAATCCCTTAAAGTGGCAAAGAACAGCAGCAGCAGGTTTATATATATCTCGACTAGAAGGAAAATACGAAACACACAAGAACCGCTGAGATTTATTCATGCCTTCTGTCACTTTCAATTTGAGCTGAAGAATTGCACAATCCTGCGTTGATATTTCAGGTGAAAGAAAAATAGAATAGAACACATGGATTTGGTGCAACATTTACCACGTCTTCCTCCACTTTTCTTTTCATTCATCATCTGAGGCAACTGTGCCCATTGAACTGAATACATTGCCTTGAACAACACTTCAGATGGAGCGAGCTTTTTCTCTGATGATGTGGACATGAATCACTTTGTCGTGGCATCAGAGAGAATGAAGATAGTATTGATTTTACTTTAAATTATAAAGCTTGCTGTGTTTCTTTTCATGAGAGAAGAGACATGCTGCATTCCACTGGTAGCAAGAAATGTGAAATCATATCTGTTTTATGACAGAGAACATGTCATTTGTCAGAATCTCTGTCTGATCTTGTATCTATCTAGCTGGAGTGTTGGATGTCCATTGTGTTCTTGTCTCTGTAGGGTTGCTCTTTGGACTCACAGCCAACTGCCTGAAGTGCATGTTTTCCTGGAACAGGGCTTATATTAGCATATCTGTCAAGGTGGCTACAGCCATCTGCTTGTAAAGAAGAGATGTTTCAGTCAGGAACTCCTTAACAGCATTATTAATAAGTTTCTATGCATTTAGTTGCATTTATAGTGGATTTTGTTTTCTCCTTTTAACAAATCTTTCATTCCAGTGCAATGTGAGAGGAGTCCCAGCACCAATATTTTATTTTTGAAGGGTTTTTAATAGTTTCTTTCACCCCTCATGGCACTAAAATGCTGTTTCAGTGCAGGCTAAAATTTTTCGAACAGAGTCTCTCTAGAGACACATGTCCTCTGTTATCTGTCTACATTCTGCACCTGTAATAGGAGCCCCGGAGCTGTTTCCCATCATCCTTCCTCCATGCCCTGCTCTCTGTACCACTGAGCCTGCGAAACGGCTCTGCTAGCTCTTTGATTCATGCCTGTGCAAACACACAGCCAAGTTGCATGATGCAACTGTTCACAGAGGCATAACATACATGTGCATCTACTGTTATTATACATGAGACATACGCATTCAGTGCAGACAAAATCTTTTCACTAAGCAACAAGGAAAGCTAGATACATTCTTCAGTTGAGGATCAATGGAGACAAAAGGTCTGAGTCTGTGACAGAGTGACTCATGGTGGCCAGCTGTAATTGCATTTGTCTCACAGTTTTAACTTGCATCATAAATTATCCACAGCACTATACTGGTGAATAAAGGAGCTGGAGGCGAGGAGAAGCAGGTTTTGCCACTGCGATTGGCAAAGGAAACAGGCTATTCCTTTGGTTCCGTGTGTGTTGACTCTGGATCCCAACATATTGAAAGTGAATGCATATTTCATGACAGAGCTTTGGAGCACGAGAGAGAGGGAAGGGTGCTGCTGAATCGAAGAGAGCCTATGCTTTTTGAGAGGTAGCACACAGAGACACAACAGTGTTGTCAAAAAAGAAAACTGTGTCTTGTCTTGTCTTGCTTGTGTGATTGTGTCCATGTGTGGGTGCGTTTGATATAAAACCTCTCTGTGTGGTCTGTGTGTGCATGTGTGGGTGCACAGTATGATATCAAATTCCGTATTCACAATTCATGCCTTTATTCAGTTGTCTGACTCAAGTGCAACACATCGCAGGTGTAGCTGTGGTCAACAACATGTGCCACAGTGAAGTGCTTTGTACTCAAGAAGGTTTGGTGATCCTCTACACTGACATATGGCTAAAGGAGTGGAGAAATAATAGGATTCAGACAGAGTTGTCTTTGGGGTTGACAGGGGAGCTGCAGCCTGTCAGATAATGAAGCTAAATGCCAAAATCCCCTGCATAATGATTCCATCATTAATGTTACCACAGAAAGTAAAGGCTGCGGAGACAGGTGGGTCATACACGGCTATTTACTTTAACTGTGAGCTTGCTTTTAGAGTGTGCGAGAGGAAGATCTTTGGAGTGCATTAATGGCATGCAGAGATGAGCAGTTCTGTGTAATGGAAGCTTAATTACTTCCTGTCACATATGCAGGTCCCACAGCTGCTCTTACCTTATCGATACATCAATGCCTGGCCTCATAAACAACACATTTGCAGATCCCTTTAACCTGGAGATGGGAGCCTCATTAGGCGAACGCTTGATGTGCTGGTTTGTACAGGGGACTCAATAAATTAACTGCTTTCACTATTCACATCCATCCTCATATGGAATGATACAATATCTGCAGTAATGGTTAACCTCATCATTAAAGTGATATTTCACCACAAAAGTTTTTTTTTTAGTGTATCAGTTACTTACCTTTAGATGTCTTGAATTAAAGAATATTTTTTACCTTCCAGCGTTCCTCCATAGTAAACAGGTGATTCAAAAAATGCAAGCTACTTACTTTTGCTGGAAACCTACAGAGATACACTCTTCAAAACATCAAAACAATGTAAAAATGTTCATACAAAACTCTCAAGGGCTTTGTGTGGTGTAATTCAAGTCATCTTTATGGTGATGTATGCTCAATACTTCCAAAACATTTTTATTTTGGCTACAAAGCTACTAAATTCAATACATCAAGTCCAATGCTCGGTATCACGAGTTAGGGTTATTCTAAACATTGGTGAACTCTGACTCCAACAAATATGGATGCACCAAAACTGCAGAAACTCCTTTTTCTCTCCACCAGCCATTGAAACAACTTTTTAGCATTTTTGAAGGAGAGAACATAAGGATAAGCAAATGAAAATGGCTGTTTTTGAATCGGCTGTGGAGGGACGCTGGATGGAAAAATAAAATCTTTAATTCAAGACATCTAAGGATAAGTAATTAATATCCAAAACATAACTTTGCAGTGAACTGTCACTCTAACTGTTATACTGCAGCCTCACAGCCTCAAACCTATGCCTCCTACTTTTATTTTCCAGTAGAGGCACTGAAGCTTTCAATTTATTTGTGTGCCAGTTTAGTATAAATTGGACAGATTCTGTTGACGCTCGAGGTCAGGAAGCATCTGCCTCATGGAAGTGTGTTGGAGAAATCACTGGCAGCTCCGGAGCTGATGATCTGTAGCTGATTCTCCCACGCGAGGTACAGAGGCATCCATTTCATACACACAGGAAAAGCACGTGGTCCATTTCTTCACCTGAGCTGCGATGATACAGACAGGTCAGGGGGCTTCAACACACCAACTTATTGCAACAAGTGTTTCATCAGTGAGGTTGAAAGTTCCCTGAGCTGTTTGCTTCAAGTAATTCCAAAGTATTTCTGCATTTATACAGAAAAGCTCCATTTGAAATATTAAACATTGATTTTTCTTTCTTTTGATCTCTCACATTGTTATTTGTCATTATGTTTAATGTGAAACAGAAGGAATGGAAACTCTAATATGTCACCTGTCAACATGATAAATCGTTATTTTTGTTTGTGATTTTTATTGATGCAGCTGTCATTACCTTATAGTGGTCTCTTTGTTTGAATTGTTGTCTTGAGCCAAAAAATATCAAGTATTAAAGACTTCTTTTACCCCTTCTGCATTTAACACATCAGTCTGTCATAAGCACAACATGCATACTTGGCCCCCTCCTCACCAGAGAGAGTGGCAGTGGTGGAGTGAGCTAGAGATTGAATGAAGAGAGAGAGCGAAAGTACCAAGAACAAAACAGTGAATCAGAGAAATAAGCACAAAATAAAGTCGCCCATACCTCAAAACAAACCTGCAAGAAAGGAGCCACAATGCAGAATTATTATATATATGAATTTGGCCAAAGCACACCCCTCATCCTCTACAGTGTTTGCCTCTTTGTTGTGTGTGTGTGCATGTGTGAGTGTGTGAGTGTGTGTGTGTGTGTGTGTGTGTGTGTGTGTGTGTGT
>JAQLOL010000005.1:13745742-13761903 GCA_029783665.1 Naso thynnoides | reverse complement strand
TTATACTCAATGCAGACTGAAAAATAAGTGGGTATACTCCGTATACCTGCGTATACCCTGCACTACACCACTGCTTGATTTGTATGTCTGAAAAATGTCATTTTAGTGTCAGAATGTTTCGAAGATATGTGTCTTGTGAAAAATGGGTCCAATATGTATCTGGTCACGACAGGACAAAAGAATTGGTCACAATCTGTGATCACGTTCATTTCCCCCATAAGTATAAATGGACTCAGGTTACTTCTAGTCTCCTAAAGGGGTGGGGCTGTTGCAAAACCCATGTGACACTGATACAGGAAATGAATAGTAAGTAAGAGGTCTCGCTTTCTGTTAACTGTCTCTGGATATAATAAACTACCTTTTCCACAGTCTGAGTTCTATGTCGTTTAACACATGAATGATGGTCAGTGTATGACTGACTGCTTCTCGTCCACGCACATTAAATTCTGTCAGTGCTGACACAGTAACACAGTGGGCGGTTAGTCCTCACTGTCAGTCCTTCAAAACCAATCTTATTTCATTTTAATGACTATGCTAACTAGGGGTGGGCAACCCATTTCTATCAAGACCATTTCAATTTAAAAACATCCTTTGAGGACCATACTAAATTATTGAGCACATATATCACACTAACCTCTAATGCAGTGGCTGGAACCACTTTCTTTGGCAAGATGTCTGATGTCATGTGGTAGCGGTAGCGGTAGTAATGATGCTGCAGCTGCTTTTCCAGTTTTGTGTTCGTAAATCTTTAGCATAACTGAGTTTTTGCGAGGGTCAGTTATGAAAAGCACTGCTCACAATAGAGGTTGACCCAAGTTGATGCAAACTTTAGTCTTCACAATGGAAAAAATGCCAAAATATGTACATACAGTGTAGAGAGCTCCTGTAGAGGAAGGTTGTTGCACATAACTTTAATCTTGCCGTTGCTTTGCAGCTCAGTGGTTTTGTGTTGTAGGCATTAAACTACATCTCCACATCAAATGGTGGAACAAATACAGTATGTTCAGTTCCTCTTGTTTGCTTTTCATATCTGGAAACTTCTCTCCAACTGCCTGAAGGAGTTTTGCAAACTCTCCAGGTGTCATAGCAGGCTTTTTGTTCTTACAGAGCAGGACAATGCACAGTGTTGCTCCTCTCCAGTTGCCCATGTCATGGCTTCAATTTCACTTCAAACAATTTCACATGTGAAGCAAAGAACATAAAAGCTAGTTTGGAGCTTGAAGCTGTAGGTTCAGCTCTGAGAGGAACTCGGTATTGTCCTCCATGAAGCTGAGCTGAGCTCTATGTTAAGTTTTACCATTCATCTCTATAATTTGCAACAAGCTTTTTTCCCCAATGTAGCTTTGCAAACCCAACAGATCTGTACATTTTTGTTTAAAAATATCCATGAAACATCTTCATTCTGGCTCTGATGGAGGATTTGTGGCTACTTTAAATAGTTCACTGTACACAGGTAAATTGCAATCATCAGAATGAGGACAAATCACTTGTGAATGTTGCCACCAGTTGGTCCAGAAGCTTTACCTGCATCCTGCACCTGTTCCAGGCTTACCTCAGGATTATTCATGTTCAAAAAAGTTAATGTCAGAACATTCATCCTGCTGCACACTGGGGAAAACAACACAAATGACGTCAGGTGCTTTTCTGCTCAGTTTCTTTGACATGAAGTGGTCAAACACTCCTGCAAAACCGCACGATGCTTCAGGCATCTAAAACTTGAGCTGCAAAGCACTTACAGAAAACTTACTGAAAACATCTCAGATAAATTCTTACTGCAAAATCTGTGCTGTGTCGGCTTTGCCCCTCAGTCTGCTATTTTATGTTTTTGTCTTTTATCACAGACAAAGTTAATGCTGTTGAGAGAATTTTCTTGTATTTCTGAATTGCCCTGTGGGTCTGATCAAACTGTTTCACGGGTCGTATATCCCCCACGGGCCATATGTTCCACCACCCACGACGTAAATAATGCTTTTTTTTTTGCTTTTTTTTCCATAGCAGAATAGTATGAGTGAATAATTTTGCTGTTGGTGGAGGATATGTCAGAGCTCAGCTGAGCCTGATGATGTCTGAGTCTGTGTGCCAGGACTGATGTCCGGGTTGCCCCGATCCAATTTATCCCCTGGCTGTGTGTTAATGCCAGAAATCGAGGGCACTCTCTGTAACACTGAACACATCACTCAAAGTTGTGCTTGCCTGACATTTGAGAACTGATTTATATATGTGCAGGTGGCATTTTGTGTAAGATAATCTTCTGCATAATAAGGTCTGAGCTCTGAAAACCCACCTTTGTTTACTTATTTCCATGATTAAGTGTTTAACTTAATATTAAACTTAACTGAAGGGTATCAGTCATGTTTGGGATATATAGATTTTTAAAATGTCTTACTTTGAGCCTTCCACTGTTTCTGTTTTATGTTGTTATGTTTATTTTTCTAATTGTCAACTAATCCCATAGAAGACCAAAGAATGCTAGGATAGTCATAATCTCAATGCTTTCAGACCTCTCATTCCTTTATGAAATCATCAGCGCCAAACCCATTCATTCCTACAAAAGACGTCAATGTTACCAGTTAAAAATGTATAGCTAATTCTTTTTCATAATTTAAAAAGAAAAAACAGGCACTATCATGATAGAACAGGTTTAAATAATGCATTTTGTAGGGACTATTTTCAGCTGCGAATTAATACACATTTTGAGTTCCTGTGAGTATTTATGGTGGTATGGTGGTAAAGTGGTATAGTTGAAGATTTGAATTTTATTTTGTTGTAAAAAATCTCACCTTTGGACCTTATTTCCTCGAGTTTATGTCAAAACCAAACAGTGTTAACTCTATGATGCCAGTAGATTCCCTGTTACCCCTCTTAAGGACATTAAGTTTGTTCTTTTGTCTTTGGACCCGTACTCGTACTTGAACTGTTGTCGCCTGAATGCTGTATTTTCCCCATGTGTTTATCCGCCATCGTAATTCACAGGAAATGAAAAGTCCCTACACCGGTCAGATAAAACTAAGAGCAAGCCTGTGGCGTTTGCTGCACCCACCGTCTGGGCAGACCAACCCCTGCTGACTGATGTAAACACACAAACTGTGCACTGCTACTGATTTAGTGAGGGAATGTCACCACAGACACCCAGATTGTCGTACTTAGCAATGCTGCAAACACAAGCGCTTTCATCAGCGGGCCGTATGCTCAGTCAACATTGTTTTGCTTCACTCTGTGATAGATGGTGACTTAACAGACATTAACTAAAGGAAAATCTTTTAGATTACAACTTTAAGGCAGCAGGACAGTATGTAATGGAGTAAATCAAAATTTGTTGAAGTGTCCATGTTCACATTGATGGAGGAACATGTAACGCTGTGGCCGAGTGATGTGTCTTTTATTGTTTTTGGACAAAAATTGAGGTCTTTGCCACAGGGGAGTATGTTACATCAGGCTGTGGATAAACAATGGACATTCAGATTGCTGTAGAATAAAGAATATTGACAACTTATTTTTGTTCAAACACAAACTTTGCTGTATTTATGCAGCAGACAGAAAGTCAAAGAAAGTAAAGAAGATGAATGGCTAAATGATTGAACTGACATTTAGATTTGCTAAAGGCAAAAAAAATATAACCAGTTTTTTCAGATTCTCTATGAAAACGCTGTCCCTTGGTAGCAAAGCAATCAGATGAAAAGAAATTCTCAGATCATCATTTTTAAGCCGTCTGTGTGTTTTTACTGAGCATATCCAGAGCTATAGCTATGGCTGGACATATTAAGTCCTCCAGTGTTCATGGAGTTAAATGGAGTTCAAAGCCATGATTATAATAAATGTGTTCGCCTGCCATCTGTTTGACATATTAAAGCTTTTTTTAACAGCACCATACCTTAAATAGTAGTTATTTTACAAAGGAACTTTCATATCACATGTTTGCTTTTAATCTTATACAAAAATAATTGCATTTAGAATCATTTAAATTGTAATCAAAACTGCATTAATAGTATGTCATCGGCTGAAAATACAGATCATGGACTTCTCTGCACATTTCAACATCTATTTCAACAATATTTCATAAATAAAAGGATGTAGAGTCTTGAGATATACTTAAGATGAGATGGCATTCTTGTCCACATTTCTGTCTTTTTCTGTTGGCAAGATGGACACTGGGTTTAAGAGGGATCATTGCAGTTGGTTTGCTCCTCTGTGCAATGTCACATCCTGGTTAATTTAGCATGCTGGCCTCAGTGATGAGGGTCTTTCACATCTACACATGATAATACTCAAGAAAAGATACAGAAACAGATAGAACTTGATCCACAGAACACAACAGTGTCAGTGTTGTCCAACATTTGGGATCATAAAAAAATGACTCATGCAACAAATGTTCTGCATGCATAAGAAAAGTTAACCAGTGAAACAAAGATCCTGTATACAATTTTAAAACAAAGTTATAGCTGTTTGTTGCTTTTTTTTTAGCTAAATTTCAGTTAAATAATAATAGTAATAGGCCTATGTAATACATTTTATTTGTATACCACACTTTAAAAATGTAGAGAAATCTCAAGGTGCTTTACAGGGTGAAAACAGTAAAATGAATTCAATATTGTGTAAAAACATCATAAATCTAGTATCAAACGTTTTCTCTCCCTGTAGCTTGTTTTACTGCTATCACATTTCAGAATGACAAGCTAAGCATTTAAGTGTTTCAGGCAGCATTAAAAAAGAAGCATGAGGGCAAAACTCAAAGCAGTGAATGCATATTTCAAATGTATGGAGCAAAATGACAAGCTTGTATGAAGTGGATTGACAAATGGTCCAAAACGAACAAACCGTCTTTGTCTTTTGTCCACGCCTCACGGAAAAAAAACTGCATATGGCAGCTCGCTACAAGGGACTGAAGACATTACAAACCAAGAAATATCTGTGTAGTAATAAAGTTTGAAGTTGATCCATCTTTTTATTTGCAATTAAATTTAAAATTAAAGAATCAGCTAGAGTCTTAAAAAAATAATTATTATTTATTCAGAGCCTTATTATTTCCCAAAAATCAATGATTATTTAACCAGTCAGATAAGTCACATTTGTTTACTACATTTTATTCACTTATTTTATTTCTCATCATTGTATTTTTTACTATCTGGCTACAGATTCATTTTAATTTATTAGCCATCTCAGTGTTAAATTAGCAGCCTGTTTGCAGACACATTATTCATTTGCTCTTGTCAGTTGTTCAGATAAACAGGCAAGAACACGTCAGCTCACAGAGCATTTGATCTGACGGCTGCAGAACCGTGAACCTCATGTATGTACAATTTCTCGAGGCTTCTATTAAAGTAAAGTGAAGCATGTTAATTAACTGTGTCATTATATTTCCATGTAACCAGCCAAGTGCAACAAATTGTATAATCCATTTTTATACTTTTCAGACTGTCATTTCTGGAGATGTGAGTATTAGTTACTTGTGTTGTCATTTTGCAGACAGCAATGATGGAAGAAATACTCAGATTCCTTTACTTGAGCAAAATAGTACATCCATAGAGCTTTTAGAAAGGTGCAAAATAAAAGTATTGTTTTCTCCCAAACAAATTACTTTGAGAATTAATTGTTTTAAACATTTTGTCAGGTCCAAAATGATTATTGTTTACTTGTCTAAGATGTTCCAGAGGCTTGAAACACGTTGGTACCATGTGGTTTCTCTGTGTCTCTGGTGGTCAGGATTGTCCGTGTGAAGGTTTGAAGCTGTTTGCAGGATCTTTAAATATGCATCGAGCCAGCAGAGTAACAAAAATGCATCTCTGAGAAACTTTACAGGCTTTAAACTGAGCCCTGAATTTGTAAAGCAAAATTTAGAAGTAGCTGTCCTCAAGTCACTGTTTACACTCTAGTTCATCAAAATTTGAGGTGGCTGATAATTAAAACCTGGCTAGAAGTTGTTGCTTCTCTACTTTGTTATGCCTTACTGGCATCAAGGTGAGCATTTTCATTCTGCGTGCGTTCTGAGTGGAGATGGGAACAAAGGCGAATGGACACTGGCAGCATCTGCTCAGGGTGACAGAATGCTGGCATCATCCCAGCAGGACGCCAGCTTCCTGTTTGTATGCAGCTCTGCTGTGAAAACCTCCAACTCGCGCTGCTTCGTTGCTAATATTTTTTGGCAACACCTGATGCGGGAAGGTGCAAGCCGTTCCCGGGGTAACCTCTGAGTCAGGATCTTTGATACCACGCTTTCTGCCTCCTCTCTTTTTCTGGCACCCACCACCTGTCTGCCTGTCATCTCCCAGTGAAACCTTGAAATTAATCTGTATTGTTTCTGATACAGTGACCAATTTTAATGATTGATTTACAGCTCATGCTGAGCCTGCTCTTAAAATTAGCAACAATTTTACCAGCAGCCTGAAAATGGGGGCCCTTCAAAATCTCCATGTTCTGGTTTGTTATTACAGCAGAGGGGATTTCCCAAGGACAATATCATGTTAACAAATATGGCAATTAGGTTGGTTTTAACTGTCATTTTAATTATAACCCAATCAAACTTTTCAGCACACTTGTTAAAGAGCATTGCCATATCCTGTAAATACTAACATTATATTTAAAGGAAAGTAAAGTGGATCTCGTGGTTTTTATCAACCAGTTATTTACACTCATTTTAAATAAGTGGCGTTTTGAAATCAGTGGTAATGTAATCAATTAGGTTCTTCTTTTGAGTCAAGCCAACTTATTTGCTTATTTGTTTGCTAGTGTATTTTTTTTAAATATGATTTCAGAACAGCTTAACTTCTGCCTGGACTAAAACCAGGGACAGCATTATTTAAAGAAAATGTTCCTTAGTTGTTGTTTTTGTTTTGTTTCTCTTCTTTTGTTTTCTTTTCTTTTGTTGCTGTTATACAACATTATTTAGAGATCAGAACTTTTTTTCTCTTTTGCTCTCTGTGTTGAGCTTAAAAAAAAAGACACCACCCTCAAAACTTTTCAGATCTTTTACTGTCGGTCCAGCTGCTAAGCTGTAGAATAGCCGGTTTAGCAAATGGTGAATTTTTTTGTTGTACATTTTTCACATCTGCGATCAGTAAGAAAATCAGCTTAATCATTCAAATTAGCCATGGACTGCTGCACTGCAATGCTCAGACTACTGCATATGAATACAAACCGCCAACTGTATCTTTTGATTTAAATCATAGGCTATACTTTGTTTATGTTATTATGCAACCTGAACAACCACTCAACAACAATCACTTAGTAGAATTGTTATTTGTTACACTTCCCTCGCTGAGCATGCAAAAGCATGAACAATAGATGTTCTTGCTGCAGTCAGCCCTATTTTTAAAGCCATCCCTGCCTTTTTTTTAAAAAAAAAAAAATTTAGAAATCAGTCTTTAATCCACCCAAGCAACCCAGTGTTTGGGGAATTCATTCAGGTAGAGCGTCAACATTTATTAACTGATGTTAATTTTCTTTAAGATGTGACAATACTGGAGGGGTTTCAGCTCCCCTAGTGGAATAAAATGACTCATGTCAAGTTTTATGTTTTTCAATCAAAAGTTTTCATTCAGCTTAATTTAGCACCACTCATTTAATTGCCAGTATGGATTTTTCTCCAGTGTTTAGTTTGCAGAACACTATTTAGATAAAGCCCTGAGCATAAAATATGTAAATGACAATATTCCCCAAACATTTCCGTCAGGGAGAAATATAAAAGAAGGGAGTCTGTGGAAAATAGAGAATCTGATTCTTTTGTTCGGTTGGTTTCAAATCAAATCTCGTCTCCTCCTGCAGAGAGACGGAGACAGCGATTAGACTGTTCTGTTATTTCAAGAAAAACTATGCAATAACATGTAAGACAAGCTAACGGGATAAAACTGACCCAGAGCGCCCTATATTTATAAGCCAACCCACTCTCGAAGATGTGTTTTGCTTATTATTGCTTCACTTGGATGCTTGACCTTCACCATGCAGAGTGGTGCATGCGCTTGACAACACAAGGTAGTTTTCACATTAATTTGCTGAAAACGGGAACATTTCTCTGCAGCTCACTCATCTGGGTTTAACACATGCTCATACAAGCACAATCTTTTGACATCACAAGCCAATCATGATCCAATACATATCTATTGATCCCCAGCAGGGAAATGAAGCTGTTGCAGCCACACATAAAGATATTTTGCCTCTAGCAGCTTATGTGTTTATTTGAAAATATTTGCAGTCTCAGAGATTTTTCCATGATGGAGAGGTAGATGTGCTTTTGAGAATTTGTGTTTTGTTTTTTTTTACTTTTTGGAAACAGATACAAATTTTTGTTCAAGGCATAGCATTTTAATATGTCTAACGTGTCCAGGGAGATTAAATAAATGAATGACAAAATACGCATGTGTAAACACAGACAAAAGAAATCAACAATCCTGAAATTCTAATATATAATATTATTTTAAAATTTGAGTTTTAAAGGACCGTACCAGTGTTACTACATGTCATTGTTCTTCGTCAACTACAGAAACATTCATAAATGTGTGTGTTGTGTTTATCACATAAACCCCACACATTTTTCCCAAACTAGCTTTATCTATGAGATATTGTGTTTGTTGCATTTTGTTCATTTTCAGTTAACGTTACAGAAAGTACCAAAAAATGTGTGACATCGTTAGCTTAAAAGAACATGTTTGTCAAAATCCTTCTTCGCGCATATATATAAGCTAGGAAGGCAGCACTTGTCGGGAACTATTTTTCCAGGTGTAATAACTTTAACTTAACAGCGGAAGGGTGAATTAGCCATACTCAGCAACTTTCACCTATCATATAGTGTTTCTATACCTTGTTTCAACATGAATGGCTGTTAATGGGTTTTCAAAATGCAGTCTGAGATTTACTATTATTATTAAGTACACACATATTTGAATTTTAACATTTGCAGAAGATAGTGGCAATACCTGCTAACGGTGAGAAGTCAATAATAGACTGGTATGGTCATTTAAAGAGTTTATTGCAAGCCATAAGTAGTTTTAATGAAAAATGTCTAAAGTCTGCTGTTTCATCAATGATGACTTCAGTTATATGTTTGGCTGATGCTTCAGTCTAAAGTAGTGGAAATTTTAATAAATGGCATTGTGAAATAACAGATTTTGGAAAAGGTGCATTCATAATTATGAGCTGAAATTTTTTTACAATATTTATCCAGTGTTGAACACTTTGAGTCACCATAGCAACATGGAGAAGAAGACTTATAATAGCAAAGATATGAAAAGCAGCACAAAAAAATAAACAAACAAAGATATAAATGTCAGTACAGTAAACTAATACATGAATTATCTACGAGAGCTGTCGATGAAAGTGATGCCACAGAATTTAGAGGAAGTGTTTTTTCTCAGTTGATATACTGAAGCCATCTGTGTTTCCAGAACAACAGGGTCTTACAGTACAAAACAATCTCTCTGAAATGGAGATTCATAGAGATGGGGAGATGAAAAAGCTTTACAAGCTCATGCTTGTTCAAGAGATCCAGTACTAGTTGAAAAATTGTCTTTCAGCTTGGCTTTTTATTTCATTCCTGCTTGATAATAGAACAACAGAAAATATTGCTCATAAAGTATAGAGGTTCAAGCAAGTGTTGTGAGAGACACCTGTTAATGGCTCTGAAAATGTGCACACGGACCCTCGTCTTTCTTCTCCAAGGTCGATGAAATCTCGGCTGTGAGCTTACAAATGTGGCTTTCAGCAACATTATGCTGGCAGGCTAGAGATGTAAGACTTCACTGCTCACTGTGCTGCAATTTTCATATCATTTCTCACACAACTCTGTTCCATCAGGAGGTCCTGTCATCAGTATTTTCATATATCATTCATCTATTTGTTATTGTGAAAAAATAAACATTGACTTGCTATATTGCTGTGGTTGTAGTCTGCATTTAAAATTAATTACCTGTAGAGAGAACTAGGAAAGGGAGGAAACCATTCATAATGTTATTCACATGCTACTGAACACTAAATAAAAAACAGTGGGGGTGTTTGTGTTGAAACAGCATGATATAGCTACATTTAAAATGAAGAACATGTATTATTAAAATTAATCTTATTATCTCCAAAGTTCTGCAAAAAGTGCTGTGGGATCAAAAGTAAATCCAGCAATACTCAAAGAGTGTTGTGCCATCTGAGAGCCAAGGAAATCAATTTAAATTTTGGGCACAGGCTCTCTTTAATTTACCAGCTTCATACAAACCAGCTAATTCAATCTGGCAGTCTGTTTGCTCTGAGATGTTGTTATTGGAAAAACACTTTAGAGGCCTGTTTATAGACAGCCAGGAGGCCATGAATCAAAACATTTTTGTAATGTACAGACGAGAGCGTAATAGCCCTTTTAAGAAACCAGTCCGCCAAACAGTAAAGCCAGAGGCTTGGAGAAAGAAATGTCATGTCTTGATGAATGGCTGTCTTTTCACTGTGCTCCCCGTACAAGTTTACCTCTTGTTATGTAATAAATCACGATAAATTGGGTCTCTGTTTGGTAGTATAGGCTAATTATTTCCTCATTTTATTCACCTTTTCTTAAGTTTCATGTCCTGAAGGTCCAGCGCTTATGCACCCTTGTTCCTCCAGGTACAGACAGTTTTATATTTCACTGTCCTTGCTGCCAATCACTGGCCCAATCTGGTCACACAGAGCAGGAGATTTCATGACTGACTCTGTGTGACATCAGGTATTATGGAGACTGATTACAATAATAGCTCTGCAAAGGTCTGGCGGCCTGCCTGTGTTCTTGATGCTACGGAAATCTGAACACAAGCTAGAGTACCATTTTAGCTTCCAGACATACAGACAACCAGAGACTGAAACCAGGAAAGCCTTTCTGAAAAATTACAGAGGCGTGATTTAAAAAATAATAATAATAATTCAGAGACATGTCCCTAAAATATCCTATATTACCACTAAGAGTGGTGCCAAATGCTGCTAAAAGTTCCTAGCGGAGAATGTCCTTTTAATGAAGAGCTAGTCATTAAGCAGCAGAAACCAGCTTTTGCTAACTGAGAGAACTCTTTAGCTTAAGTTTTTCACTATGCTAAGCTAACCTGCCATATATGCTTTTAATAACTTATTATTACTGTATTATTTTTAACAACCATGATGAGGTCTTACTACTTTTTGCTTCTTTGTGACCATGAGCTACTTTCAGTACTGAAAATGCTTCATGAAAAACTGTTTGACCAAAAAGTCTAAGGGCTAAACTGTTAACGGAATACAGCCATGCTAGCTTCTCTGTAAAGTTGCACATAAGCACAGCAGTGCTCCTAGCTTAATGCTAACAGCAGCTGACTAATATGCTCACAGTGACAATGCTATTATGCTGATGTTAAGCAGGTTTATTGTTGAGCATGATGATTATCTTGCATCTCGTAAATGCTGCTATAGTGTCATATCAGAAGTGGAGAACAGTGCTAAAAGCTTTTCTTGACGAAAATGATTTATTTAGCTATGTGCACATCCACCAATTGTACCCTATGGACTGAATGTATGAATATTACATGTGAACACATGTATGTAGGCCTCTACAGATTTATACATTTGTACTATTTAAATGAATTCTACTGTATCTAACTTACTTTAATGCTCATTATCAGTGGAATCAGGGGAACTGGTCAGCAGGGGGGCAGCTACACCAGGGTGAGCTTTCCGTGTGTGAGTGAGAGGGCAAGTGCCTTGTACTGTTGTGTTATGTTTGTTTGTTTGTTTGTTTCCCAGTATTTATATTTTGTTTGTTTGCTGTGATGACGATCCCTTCGAAAATGAGATGATTCATCTCAAGGGGCTGTCCTCCTAAAATTCTAAAAGGTGTTTTCTCTCTTCTCCTGATTGTCTCCACTGATTTTCTATGAAGTCATGTGGCTGATCTAATTGGTTGAAATTAGCCCATGAAGAAGCCTCTTGGATGAGAGTTAAAATATCTTCAAGAAACTCAGGCAAGCCCAGATGCCTTTGATGTAGCCCTTAGATATCATGACCCGGATGACAGAGAATCTTCACCAACAAATCAGCCTGTGATAGACGATGATAGAAAGAGGGTTCATGCAATCGACTGGCAGGTAGGCCTACTTCATTTGAAAGTTTCTCAAACTGTTTTCCAGGAAGACTTCGCCCATGGTTTTGTGTATCAGACATCTGGCGCATCACATCAAAGGGGTGGACCAATTAGCATTTCCATTTATAGAGCTAAAAACTTCTTAAAGTTTGGACTGACAAACCCTTTTTTATCGTTTTTACACCCATTAAGAGTTACTTTTTGTCCCAGGAGGTTTTGGGAATATGATAAACAACACTAAGGCAAACTCGTCCTCTGCCACAAAATTTATATCAAACACCACTGATGCAAGTGTAATTGCAATTGTATTTGCAAATCAATTACCATCTTTTTCTTTTTTGTTGTTGGGAAACACACATTTAAAGATATTTATATTTTTCTGACGCATTTGAAATTCCCTTATTATAAAGAATGGCAGCTATTTTAAAAAATTGTCATATTGCTACTTGGGCTGATAGTTCAAAATTCAGAATAATATCAGGATAAAACCTCTCATAAGCAGGAGACGTATATCCCTCCATCTCTCCTTCTTCCAGTTATCTCCTTTTAAGTTTCTTTCCCTTATATGTAGCTCATATGTTGCTGGTGAAAACTGTTGTTTGCTGCCACCAGATTCCTTAACAAATAGACTGTTTATATCCCTCTGCTTCAGCCACGGAGACAAAACAAACACACACTCAAGTCTGATATTATTTCTGAAGTGATGGTGATGCACTGATGATATGTAATAATCAGGACTGTTATAATCGCACAGTTAAAAACTCATTTAAAAAAAGACATGACAGGTTTGAACTGTCACTCAGCTGTTCCACTTGTTGTCTGTTCACAAGTCACAGCTGTTAATTGACACTGAAGAAACAAGGCAATATGTCATTTGTCCAACTTCAGTTTACTTATACATGGAGCATCTCTCGTTCAGTCAGGTCTAATCAATGAGAGACATTTAGAAGTGGTAAAATATCATTTCCTCTGCATAATTCTGAGTGAGAGATAATTTGAGCAGACCGTTTAATCTTGTGGTGTGTCTGCACATTAGAGGCTCAGATCAGTTTAGAAATGTTTCTTCTGTAAAGCCGCTGGTTGTTATTTTTTACATACTGGTGGTAAAATGCCCCATCGTATCAACATTGCCTCAGTTCTGTCTCATAAATATTTTGCTTCAGTCTGGAAAGTGAGATTTTAGAGTGACAATTTGTGATTCAGTGCCTGCTTGCTACCAGCTGTACTGGTTATTGTGTATTTGAATGAGTATAAATGCGTGCGTACATTTTTTGTTTTGTTTTGTTTTGCTTTGTAGATTTGTTGTTCTTACTTTATTATTAACCTCAGAGCAAACAGCCATGGCTTGGTCCTCTCCTGTTATCCCGTCTTCACTCTACCTTACCCTCCACCCTCCTCTGGTATTAAAAAATATTGGCATGTCTGTGTTTTTTTTGCATCAGAGTAAGCTGATGTAAAAGGGAACAATTGTTTGTGTCTCTAAACCTTATGAGATCCAACAGTTATTTCACAAAGTTGAGAAGTCTGATATTGTGAGCAAATAATCTCAACATAGGAGTTTTGCCGAAAAACTCCAGAGAAAAGAGTTCTGTACAAATAAACAGGATTTATGAGACTGATTATCTGCTGCTCTAAAATCTACTCTCAAATAGACAGCAAAGATGTAATCACAGTGCAAGATAAGACAGTATATTTCTTAGAGACCACTTGCAGAAAAGTCTTGCACTAATTCATTTAACAGATTACCTTCTACAAAGAGGAAGGCATCGTTTTCAAAGCATGTGCGCATATTGTGGCATTTGTGCAGAATATTTATATCACTGCAGGTAATTGCCACTCTTCCTCAAATGAATCAGACCGTGAAATGACAGCTACATTTATTTGCTCACACCAGGTTTTTCTACTCTCTAGTGTTGAAGATTGAAAAAAAAAGAGAAAAGAGAGTTTTGTTGCATTTGTCTTTCTTCTGAGAAGCCCGCCATCTGATCCGTCTCCCCTGAATGAAAAGAAAAGTCACAGAGAGCCTCAAAGGCCATGATATATGATCAACATGCTGTATTAATGAAGCGGTGCAGCCATCTGTGCAAAAGTACCAAAAAAAAAAAAACATTTCTGTGTCAATGCTCTAGAACCGAGGCTCAGGAAAATAGGTATGCCAAATTTCTGTCAGCTCAGTAACAGGCAGACAGTATAGCAGTGCTGCCCTGAACAAGCCGGGAGAAAAAAAATCACCCCAGGGAAAAGGCTTATCATGGCACGGTGTTCCCTTTGTGCCATCATATCACGCTGTCATGCAGAATGCTGCCAGGCCCACAGTGCTTTTGAGCCACCAACAAGAGAGCTTGTAAACCCTCTTTTCTTTTTTTTTGGTTGAAGTTGAAAAGGGCATTTGTCTGCTCTTGTGAAATGTCAGTCTGTACGCTTGGATCATGTACTGAATGATGAAAATGTCGTCACATCTTTTATGAAGTTTTGGGTAACACTTTCTGTCAGGCCTGTCTCTATTATGCATTATAACATTATTGTGAACACATATAACACATTATAACACATTATGAACTTGTATTATAGATGGTTAGGGTTAGGGTTAAGCTTATAACTGTGATTATACAGCAATATAGGCTCATTGCAACGCATTGTAATTATTTTCACAGCGCATTCTATATGCATGCTTTAAATAAAGTGTTACCAAGTTTTAAAACATGAGAGATCACTGTTTAAGATATATTTATTTGGTTTATAGTCATAAAGAAAATGGAAAATATGATTTAAGAGATGTGATGGCTTAAAATATAAAACAGAGGTACAAATGAATGTAAGGATTTTTTATTTGTTTAATTCCATTTTGTCTGTACATGTCTGTACATGTCCTGCGTTATTTTTAGACCTTTTACATGGTTTTAACCTTCTATATTTTGAAGTATCTATCTATCTATCTATCTATCTATCATGTAACTAAGTACATTTAACATACTCAGTCGCTGGGCTTAAAGCAGCTATAATCAATATTTTCATGATAAGAATTTATGACATGAAAATGTCAAAACAATGTAGTGAGAAGACTACAAAGAATTATGACCAACTCTGCAGCTCCCTGTGGTTTTATGGAGTTTTAATAGTGATTTTCAGCGTATTGTTTGGCTGTCCAGACCAAAAGTTCACTCTAATTGCATCAATTTTGCCTGCTGCATGTAGCTATTTTAGCAAAAAATCTGTAAAAACTAACTGTATTCCACCTGCTCAACACCAAACAGCAGCCAATTGTTAGCTGGTAATCGCAGTGAAGCATTTAGCAGCTGAAGAGCCTCATGAAAGAAAACAGAAAAGAGCTAGAAGAAAGTGACTATAGTTCTTACATTTACCGGGTGGACACAAACATCTGCTGGATGTGTAAATAAGCAACTGTGAACAAATATCAACAAGTTATTCCAAATACAGAACATGTTTTTAAATGTTTGAGTTTTTGTCGTTTAATTCCTTTTCTTTTTATTTTTTCTTTTTCACTTCAAGTCAAAGAAAAATATTTTTCCTGCAAAACATAGAACCATTGATTAACCAACTGAAGTGAAATATTACATGCATCAGTCGTAGTAATATATATTCATCCAGTCATTCATTTATTATCCATAAACATGTATCCATGGCAGGGTCACGGGGGGGGGCAATCCAAGCTGACATTGAGTGAGGGTGGGGTCACCCTGGGCCAGTCGGGAGTTCATCACAGGGCTGACATTTAGAGACAAACAACCATTCATGCTCACATTCACATCTACAGGCAATTTAGAGTCACCAATGAACCTGCGTGTCTTTGGACTGTGGGAGGAAGCTTCAGTTCCTGAAGGGAGCCCATGCTGACACAGGAAAAACATGCAAAAACACACAGATGCCCAGCGTTGCCAGGTGTACGATAATTATCGTATGTGTACGATAATTTTGCCCTCTGTACGATGTACGATCAATAATCCTAAAAAAGGGCAAATGTACGATAATTTGACCATTTCAAATTATTGCCTGCCAAAACTGTCTGCTGGAGAGTTCTTTTTGTGAACCCTGAAGGCATCTGTTCCCATGTGACATGTTACGAGCCAATTGTGATTGCGGAGCATGAGATACAA
>JAQLOL010000005.1:13718653-13732166 GCA_029783665.1 Naso thynnoides | reverse complement strand
ACTAGCGCCGTCCATTACAAGTGTTAATAATAATAATAGTAATAATAATAATAATAATAATAATAATAATAATAATAGCATTTATTTATTTATTTGCTTATTTGTTTGTTTGGTTGTTACTGGGGGGGGAGGTTTCACTCTTACAGATTTGTCATAACAACCATCCACTAAAGTGATAGAGGAAGGAATCTCTTTTTTTTTTTTTATAGCTGATTCTTCATTGAAATGATAGACAGTGCTGACTTTGACTTTCAGGTTCTCATTTCAATGCAATGTAATAGAAAACACAACTAGGAGTTCATCTAACTGGTTATAATGAAGGTTGTTTTGCAGAGGAATGGAGAAAAAGTGGGCATGCAGTCTCTTCTTGCTGAAAGAAATGAACTACAAAATGTTAGAATCTTCCGTCTGGATTAAAATATCAAATGTCATGAATAAACTGAAAAACATTTTGTATTTTGAAAATAAATTTAAGAGCTTCACCTTTGTTGCCGTTATCATAACACATCCTGTAATGTTCCTGCTGCAGCATTAGTACCAGGGAAAGCCACAAGGCAGCGTGCGTGCTGTATATCATGCAGATTCTGCACTATGCTCATGTGCTCTAGTTACACTTTTTTATTTTGTCAACATCAGTTTACAAACAACACTTCTATTCTTCTATTCATGGCGTTTGTGAATTGATTCAAAATAAAAGAGGGCAAGAATCTTGTTATACCTCTATTCTCATTCACAGGCAGAGCACTCTCTCCATGCTGAAGCTGCTCAGTTTGTTTGTGGCCTTTGTAATAACTCAAGCTCTCACATTCCACACCAAGCCTTTCATCAACAAGCTGTTTACGGCTAGACAGTGTCAGCCAGGACGAACCCGGGAGGCTGTCATCAACCATCAATCATCTGGAAACTCACCAGCTTAAAGGTCAATACTTTGTAGGTAGTTGGGTCATCTACAATCTTCTGAAGGTTAGCAGCAA
The DNA here is from genome assembly GCA_029783665.1 of Naso thynnoides. Classification (NCBI taxonomy): domain Eukaryota; kingdom Metazoa; phylum Chordata; class Actinopteri; order Acanthuriformes; family Acanthuridae; genus Naso; species Naso thynnoides. The sequence goes on along the minus strand of JAQLOL010000005.1, from coordinate 13,731,192 downwards.
CTGTACGGAAGAGGGCATAAAACAAAAATATGTTCACATAATATCAAACAAGATTTACACTTAAGTACATGTTCAATAGTGGAGGACAAACCTGCTGTCAATATCAACACCACATAAGGAAAATATGTCACGTCATTAAGCTGTTACAAGTAATTTCTATCAATTTAAGTGATATCTAGATATGTGGAGCAGCCACATGAAATTAATATTCATCTCTGATGATAGCATTTCTAGTAAAAGCCTGACAGTCCAAATTACGCTTTATGGTCAAGAGGCTGAGATGAATATTTATTCAAACGACACACTTTACCAGAATAAAGAGGTGAGACATTACCAATAACAACATCGTGCCCGTTGACCAGGCCGGCTGAGAACAGTTCCTGGGAAACGCCGTCTGCGGTGTCTTGTAAGGAAATGACATGACAAATATTGGGACTGCAACATTTCATTAAGCAGGTAATTGTGTTACTTATTGAATTAGATGCTACCATGAGCACAGACACTGCTATTAACCATTACACACACAGCAGCTCACGGCGCCTAAAGATGTTATCATGATGGGAATATCACATTCAAATCCATGCAGGCAGAGCTCTCACCTCGCCCTGGAGTGAATTCGAACCGGATGTCATTAAGCTCCTTTCTGGAGTTCCTAAAAGAAGAGACAAAAGGGCATCATTGCACAAGTAGTATCTAAAATCTCAGAAATGAGGAACAACATTTAAAGGAAGCAGTGGTCTCTTACAGCAAGTTCTTTCTCCACGGCACTGTGTCAGCGCTGGAGAAAGGTCTGGCTGCACCCATTATCACTATGCTAAAGGGGATGCATGTCCTAAACCAAGCACAATCATCCTATCTGCACTAGGCCCAGGATGCAGGATGCCCTCGCAAACAATAACACACAGACAGCAGAGATAGAGGAGAATGCTGCTGACTGAAATAGTCCACCAATGGCAGGCGTGAACCCACAGTCTACATCCAGAGAGTCAGACTACATTTATTCTGGAAAACACTGTTTCTTCTTCAACCTGCATCAATTCATTTTTTTGTCTGCTTTAACATACTATCACCAAAGTAAGGTTATTTGTTGCTAGCAAACAGGAGCATATTAACCTGTCAATCAGCAATATTTGGCTTGAGTAATATTTGCAACATTTACATTTCATTTCCTTAAAAACTCTGGCTTTGGCTTCTGTACCTGCTCCTGAAGAAAAATCCATTTTTTTGATACTGCTTTTCTTTGTTAAATAGCTCGTCACCAGCTTTGTGTTTCTTTTTGTGCTAAGCAGCTGGCAGACACTAGATTTCTTTATTTAACATTTCTGCAGAAAGCAGTACTAATGGGAGGGGTAAGAGTGAACTAAAACTGTGAAATACACAGCAATTTGACATTACACACTTACTTTGATTCATTGTGTAAGACACAGTAAATTTAAATCAAAATTCCCCCAATAACTAACATAAACAATGCAGTAAAAAAGTTGCCTTGAATAAGTAAGTGACATAAGTGGCAACTGATAAACCAACTAAAGCGAATGTAGTGAAAGCAGACAGAGGATGTCTCAGTGGTTTTTATCACAAACTGAGCAGCAGTGTGAACAGCTGTTTAACTGCAGACCTCACACTCGCTGCATCCACCAAATATCTGCTTATCTGTGTGCATCTACCTGTTGAGATTCTATGTTCTGTGCAGATTAGACGTGACTGATGTCAGTGCTTACACGACTGTGTAACTTTCCTAAATCATAAATTGCAGTAAAATGTGAAAAAAGCCTGTTCGAGTGCAAGAGCGAAATGTGCCTCCAGCCTCTTTGCAGCATCAACCTGCATTCATTTGCATTACTTGCATTATGAATCTGTCTTTAAAATTAATGTGTGACAAAGGCGGTTCCGGGTGCTGATAAAAGCGGGACCTGTCGGTGCTTGCTAGAAGACGTGTAGCAGGAGAGGATTCATTTGGTTTGTAGTCTAGTTAAATAAATCATACGGCCGAGGCCGGCCCACGACCGTTAGTTTGTTACTGCCAAGTCTATACAAAATAGTAGGAGTGATTTGTGGATTACGGTTTAAAAAGAAAAGAAAAAAAAAACATGGTAGAAACTCTGTTGGAGCAGATGGACATCAACAAAGTCTCTAGTCCTTGCAAGCAGAGGGTGCACACTGCGTCAGCGAAGCCACATGTATGAGAGAGGACTGAAACACTGCCCAAATAGATTGTTTCTAAAATGTCAGGATCCTCTGGGATTAGCCAAATATAGTAGACTGAACGCTGCCATGACGTGTGTGGGTTACGGCACTCTGGAGATTAATGTTTCCATCAGTTCAACAGCAGCACAATTAGCATTTCACCCACCAACCGCCTTTTCATTTTTGACACATTGTGAGCTAACTTGCATATGTGAGATGACTGTATAATCCCTCTTGACAATAGCAGGTTTATGACACATTACTTTGAAAAAGAAAAAAAAGGTGCAGTTTGATCCTGAAGTGGGCATATTGTACTTCTGCCAATAGCGTTTCTGATTTTAAGCAATTTATTGGCAAAAATAATGAAGACTGGTGAGGAAATCAATGCAGCAATCTAAAAAAAAACACACAAAAAAACCCTGATAGTGTTGTTGCTTGGCACAACACATTATAGCTCTGCTTTGACTGAACAGGGAGGAGACTGGTATTAGTTAAGAAAATTGTTGGCATTTCACAGACAGTGCAGCACACTATGATGCAAGAGCCAGCAAACAGGCACCCTGCTGCTTTTAAGCTACATTTTATGTCACATACTGACAAGCACAAGCAATATGTTGAGGGAAATATCCACAGTAATGATTGAAAACAGCACCCAAAGCTCACATCTTAACGGCAAATCCACCGGCTGAATGCACATAAAAAGAAAAGGGCAATCAATTTTATCTTCCTATAAAAATTGTTATTCAGGTTTCACACAGAAAATACAAAATGTGACATACTCGTTAAATGTTATTACGGCTACAACTAATTCTAACTGATAATTATTTATTTTACAGCTCCATAATTTCCCACTATTTTGCTAACAATTTCCCAGAGCCTTCCTGGAAAGTACCACAGTGTTTATTATTAATTACAGGGAAATTAAGACAGTGTTCAGTCTTTGGATTTCACGTAATTAATTCTAATTACCTTCAGTAACCTTAAGAGTCTTTTAGTCAGTGTACAGCAAGTCAGCTGAATGAAAAATTACATATGTGAAGAATACAGGTTTTAATTATAAATGATCAATGTTTAAATATTAACTCAGGCTTAAATTGACGAAACAAAGTGTAACCTTGTTACATTTATTATCAACTAACGTGATGATTACAATATTTTTGCAGTGTTTTCATAATTATTGTTTTTTCGGTAGCACTTTCTATGAAGCCAATCTCTATAGTGCATTCTAACACATTATGAACATATATAACACATTATAAACACATTTACAATGCACTACATGTGGTTAGGGTTAGGGCCGGGTTTAACCCTAACTTTGCTTATAACTATGATTATACAGCTCTATAAGTGCATTATATCGCTTTATAAGTATGTTCATAATACATTATAGATGGATGCTTTGAGTAAAAAAGTGTGACCATTCATTTCTTTAGTCTATATAAGTGTCATCAAATTCCGTTTCCCACAGATCAAGGTGAAGTCTACAAAATTGCTTTGTCTGACTAATGAGTAAAAATACAAAAATACATAGTAAGTCAAGGGGGGGGGGGGATCATGTCCTTGTTATTGTTCTGGTGACACCTAGTGAGACTTCTGAGCAGAGTACGATTTGATTATTAGGCTCAAATAGGCAAGATGGCAGCAAGCTGTGAACCTGACTTCAGGGTGACATCATAGTCACTGCTCTCTATTTAAAAATCTATTCAGAAGATATTCAGAAGCTACCCTGGTATTTGTCAACTTCCAGTTACCCTTCATGGAGGAAAAATTTCAGAAAAAAAACAAACAAACATGGAAATGTCACCTCTGGACTGAGCTGCTCAGTGAAATCAATTTTGCAACTGGGCTATTTTAAGTTCCCACAGACAGCAAGCATTTTTTGCAAGTCTAAACTTCCCCTTCAAACTGCTGACAATACTATTCTCAGGAGACCTCAGAGTCTCTGTACAAATACAAAAATGAATGAGTTCCAAGCAAAATGTTGACAAAAATCCAATCATGCTGCTGCTGCTCCCCTGTCTCTGCTGCTGAGGGGAACGTATTTCCATAAACTCATGCTAATCAGCTAAACTGCCTTATTAGTTGAGAGAGGAGACCAATTAGCTGTTTATTTTACCCTCTCAAATGCAATTAGTTTCATGGATTCACTATTTAACTTTAATCTCTTACAAATTCAAAAGGACCGTATTTTTTTTACAATCAGGGTTTTATTGTTGTGTTTTTGCCAGCAAACCCATATGTTTGTTTCATCTTTTACCTGACAATTCACAACAAGATCCAGCTTTCAAAATGTTTTTTTTATTGAATTTAGACTGAGGCTCAAGACTAAGAATTCAAGACAAATCTTTTACTTAATCATCCTACTTCTTCTTCTGCGGCACGACACGACTTAGGGCCATATTAAATGCATTTTATTCTGCACCAAAAACAGCCAAAGAAAATCCCAAAATATGAATGTAGCCTCTCATCTTATAATTCCTTCTGTGCTGATTCACTTTTAAACACACCAGCCAAATCCTTCTCAACAATAAAAAAGAAAAGCCAGTTTTCTCTTAAAGAAACATGTCCTCAGACAAAGGCAAACAGCTCAGAAAATGTTCCAGCACTTATTTCAAAATAGAGCAAAATGCTCCCAAAATGAGCAGCGTTAGATCTGCTGTTCAGACAGAAATGATTTTGTTGACAGCATCAGAAACAGCAATTGAAAGAAAACTTGTGAACTAAAATGTAGTTATTACTCACCATTTGAAAAGCTTTTAAGTATCTTGCCGCAACGTCAAATTTAGTGTAATGTTTTGTCAAATGCATCTTTTCTAGCTTAGAAAATGAAAAGCATAATGCAAAAATCCCGTCTATGTGACACTCCCTTTGTCATACTGGAGAGCATCTCAAGAAAAGGGTCTTTACATGATTTAAACCATCACATTTCTAGGGGGGAAAAAAGCCATTAAGCTTTATGAACCTCCATCTAAGAAGACACCCATCTCATGTCTGCATCTCTAATACTGGATATTCTAATGGACAAATCAGAGAGGCATCCTGACAGCCTAATACTGGGAACACATCAAACACAGAGACTGCCTTTTCTCTGAAGAAATTAATTCATTTGCTGTACGACTCTGCTCTGACACATTTATAACAACACATGCAGAAGTTACCACACAGTGGGCCACATCCACCAAAGGACTGCACTGCTTTTGTGAACTCTAAACCTGTGCAAATGAGACGGAAAAAAAAAAGCTTGCAATCCACAATGCGCAATGGGTGAAAAGCACGCAAACCGCACACAAACTGCACTGCCACTCCGAGGTGCGCCTGTCCCATTTGCATGCATGTTAATTAGGGAATATTCAAAAATTCAGCGCAAAATAACCCCTTTCCTATGCAAATAAGCATCGCTGCAAATACCATCTAATTCACAAAGACCAGCACTAACTGCCACAGGCACTTACAGCGGTGCTATGTAACGCCAGTGAGATCCCTGTTCTAAATCAGAGCAATTTTTCTCTCTTTTCTTCTTCAAAGTTAATGAGCTTTGAATGATACTGAATTGATATTGAGTGATACCGGTCACAGACAAAGTGCACAGACTTTTTCAAATTTTGTTTACACATGTATAGTGTCTGTGTGTAGTGTTAAGTGAGAAGATGCTGGAGCCAGCTGCAACACACAGCCAACAGTGAGCAAAAAACAAAACTGATGCTTTCTGCAAAATTTTGTGCTCTCTCTGCATTGTCCATTATGAACCAGCCTGTGTTCTGAAATATGAAGAAAAGACTAAAACACTGGGGAAGGATCTGCTTACTCAATTTGACCCAAAAGGAGGGCAAATTGCACTCAGCTGTCAAACTTTGTGGGCATGTTAGCACCGGCATATGACTGACACAAATTCTTTTGTGGACAAGGTGCTAAAACGGAGCAAATTGTGTGTGTTGTTTCTGTGCAAATCATGGTGCTGGTGGCAGGTGCAATTCATTCTTTGTGGATCTGAGCTAGTGTGTTTACATTTAAAAAGAGCTGCAATTAATATTAATGTGGTAATTTTTCGATCATTTCTGTATTTGCCACATCATACTGCTGTGAATTATCACTGAAAATATGAATAAAAAATGTTTAAAAAATCTGAAAAAAGCAAAACTGAAGAACCAAAAAAGTCAGAACCAACAAACCTGACAATTTATGTTAATCACCAGGTTTAAATAATGACTCTTAACCAGCCACCTATCACTTTGCTGTCTCTCTTTGCATTCAGATCATTGTTTTGTCAGTAAGCACGGAATAAATGGCTTTCTGTGCTGTGCCTGATGCCTGGGGAGAGACCTTCAGATGTCTGTTCAACCAAGAGTGCGCTCTGCAACCGGCTCATCAGGGAGCTGCAGGCAGACTTTCAACCATCCAAAACTGCACCATTGTGTGTCTGTGGCTGCATCCATGGAAATGCCCTCTTTCTTTGTCTAGCAGTGTGTCTGCATACTAAGAAGGAACAATATGATGTATACAAGACAAAAATAATGAGATAATAAATAAGTTTAGCTGTGTTCCAACGGAAGTATCTGTACCATTGATCATTCTGAGGCTGAATAAAAGCCTCCACTTGGCCACTAAGATGTGTTCATAAACACAAACACCTGAAATACGACTGCAAACAGCAAACGGTGCCATGGAATGAGGAGAGCGAATGTGGAGCACAGCCAGAGAACCAACAGAGTGTGACACTCTCCTCCCTACGACACGACCGGTGAGACAAAGGGAGGTGAGAGGATCCATGGCAATGCCAGCCCCCTCCTCTTCGCAGCAGCGACAATCATTCTATAATTGTATTGTATTAAACGCCTGCACGTTTAGGAGAAAGTGATGTGATGCATCCAGAAATGTAGTTTGTGTTCCTGTGTGTTTTTGCTTTTACTCCACGGGAACATAATTTTTAAACAGCTTTGTGAGACTGCCGCCACTTGGGATTTTCCTCGTGTACCTGCAGATGATTGAGAAAATGATCTAAAAGGAAGCGTCTGTCTCACCTTAGCCGTAGTACCATGTTCACAGCACCTTGAATGTAGGGTGTATCCTCATACGGTTCGACCTGCATGAGAAAACATCTGATGATGGTGGTACACCAAAGGGTTTCGAGATCAAACAAATAAATGTGTTGTCTGTGTAAAGAGAGAGAAGCTTTGCATACAACGTGTACCGCACAGCAAGACGAACATATAGCCAGAAAACATAAACCACATGTGTGCGCTGCAGTGGCCACACACTCAGCCCATTGCGCTTATTTTTCTTGAAAAATGTCTTCTATTTGTTGCAGCTGCAGGGAAAGTCTTAGGGGAAAAGAAAAGGAACAATACATATAGGTATATTGTGTAGAGATCCATCACCATTATCACTGCCATCTTACAAATGGGCTCTCTGTATGGCAAAGAACGGACATTAGGGGTAAGAAATGACTGCTGAGTAGCTGTCAGAGTTAATTCCTTACCGGAGCACAAGACTACACCTCAAACTGCTTTGGCTCATTTTCAAAATGACAATAGCCTTTTGAAAATGGGTTGCAAAGGCAGTGAGTCTTTAGATGAGATACACCCAGGCACTGAGCTGGCACTGTCAGGCAGACAGCCATTTACTCTGAGTTATTACTGCTGAGAGCATCCAGGAGCTCCAGGAGACATGTGCACACACACACACACACGCCCGCCAACACGGATGCATAGACAGACACACCCATGTACAGAATGCACAGCACAAACACACACACAGACAAACGGCGTAACAGCGTGGCATCAAGGTCATTGAATCATGACAAATTAGTGCTGCTGCTGAGTCCCTCACCTGGGGATGCTGAATAGACAACCCCTCAATAGGGATATTGTTGGCATTCTCCTCATTCTGCGAGGAACGAAAATGAGAGGCAGAATCGTGCAAATGCTATTAGGCCCTTGGTAAAATATCAAATCAGAGATCAGCTCATAAAGACAACACAGGAGAGCTGGTTTAAAACAATCAGTGTGGAGTCATTTTCCTTCTTTTCTCAGCTGTTTTGACTAAATTGCATAAAAATGCATGTGGTGAAATGTTCATAACTGAGTTCATGATTCTCAAGTTGACTTTATAATTGCATTTCTAAATGTGCCCCTCTGCCAAGTTACAAAATGATACAGCAGTTCAAAGGATGAAACTTATTTGTCTTATCAAATACATGAATGATTTAAAGGAAAAGAGGAGCTAACTCACATCTTTGGCCTCATCTTTGACCCTTCGTGACTGGAGGAAAAAAATCAAACACACATTTAGATATTAATGCTCATAGGTACACAGCCATAAGAATGATTTATATCCTTTTTTAAGTTTCTCAAAGCACAAAAACTTCTGCTTCTCCATCTGTCCTTCCATCTGCCAGTCCAAACTTTCATTTTACTTGATGTGATGATAAAAAAAAGAACAGTACAACTGATGAGATGTAACAAGCCTGGCATCAATGAAAGAAAACTTGAAACATTTCCCTGTGAAAACACTATCGGCAACAACTTATTACTTAGATAATTTCTTTTGGTAACTTGTGATTTATTGCATCATATCTGACATTAAAGCTTCATAAATTTATCAAAGGGCTCTTTGATCATAGCTGTCGACTTCCTCCTGACTCAATCCTCGCAGCTATCTTCCAGCTGATTATAGCGACCTCATGACAGAGACAAGCCATCTGTTATCCAAAAAAGCACTGACTGATCAGCAGGAAGGAATTCGCAGGGTCACACACGGAGGGAAAGTTATGTAACAGTTGGATCTACAGGTTGGACATGACGTGCAACAATTGAAATTCTAAATTTGCGTGCACACAATTGAGTTTTTCTAAGATCTAATCCTACAGCTGAATGACATGTGAGTGCCTGTGGAGTCTCACCTACCCTGCCCTGATTCACCGCAGCCTTGCCCTCCTCGCTGCCTTCATCCAGCTCGTCATCGCTCCACTCCCAGTCTCCATCCTCCGTCTTGTGCAGGTGGCCGCTGGAGCCCGGGACTCTCCTCACCTGCACACACACACACACAGCCAGCTCACCCAATGTAAATGATGTAATTTATTTTTTCTTTAATTAAACACATCTGTGCATTGCAGTTTACCCATAATTCTATTAGTGTTTACAGGAGTTTATACTAGAGAAGTGGTGCTTAATGTTTGGGAAGAACTGGGACCCAGGTGATGAGCTGATGAGAGAAACTACAAACAGCTGCACTTTAGAGTTATCAAAAGAAAATATACAAAGGTACATTTAAGTAAGCGAACCTGCTGAATATGTCTGGTACAGCAGCGTTTTGCTGCCACTATGACGAGAAAATATATATATTTGCGACTTTTTTGCAAGATCCTTTTCATGGTATAAAGAGCTATTTTTTATGTTATTATTATATATTTTTCTTCATTGCAACAACTAAATTAGTCCGTTCTTAAAAGAAACGTCTTGTACATGGGGCGCCCTGGTGGCTCAGTTGGTAGAGCAGGCGCCCCATGATCAGAGGCTGTGTCCTCGCTGCAGCAGCCCCAGTTTGATTCCACCCTGAGGCCCTTTGCTGCATGTCATTCCCTCTCCCAACCCCCTACCCCCATTTCCTGTCAACTCTTCAGCTGTCCTGCCAAGAATAAAGGCACAAAAAGCCCCCACCCCCCAAAAAAAACTTTAAAAAAAGAAAGAAAGAAAGAAACAGCTTCTACAACACTTCATCTTGCTGAACAGTCCATATCTTATTAAACTTTGTTCATTGTAACATTATGTGTTGGTACAAGAGTGAAACACTGGAAAACAAAAACTCTTTAGTTGTAATTATTTGATACGTATTAATAATTAAAAAAGATGTGGTATGACATGAAAAATAGCTTGTTATGAGCCAAAATATTCTGGTAAAACAAGAATATTTTTACTTTAGAACAAAAAATGAAAGAGCACACTCCCAATGAGATTTAGAATCTCTTTTTTGTCATGGTGGCAGCAAACTCAGGGGGTCATCTTGATGTGTTTTCCCACAGAGAACAGCGTGCTCAATGAGAAAAGACGGTTTTTCCCTGCACAGTTTCTTTATTGATGAGCTAATATACGATAGGAGAGTTTCAGAAGTAAATAATTGCTTAAATTATAGTCAAATACTGATGACTAACTGTAACTTAGACAAATTACAAGTCGATGTTGGTCTAAATCAGCAAAAACTAAAATATATACACATTTAAATTTATTCAAAAACCTCTCACAGCCTCCTGGTGCATTAACATAGACTGCATTATACTGCCGCTGTTGGCTCATTTTCAAAAGGTTACTGCTATAAATGTCATCACAACACTGAAGATATACAGTGAACTTGCTCAAAAAACTGCTCAGTTCTTCTGTAGAAACCATATAGTTGCTCAAGTAAATGTATCAGTTAAGCAGCTCGAACACACACACATACAAAGTAAGGCACATTACAAAGGAAAACTCTATCACTCATCTAAACTTACAATATAAAAGAGAAATCCAGTATGATTTCAGTTTGGTTAAACTCACTAGTATTAAAACTGGCAATGTGACGAGCATAACAAAGCAGATGAACACAGCAGAGTCATTTATAAAGCCTGTAATTTGTTACAGTTCTTTAGTCGGCGTCTCAGGCAAGCAGCACACGACCAGTCGTCTCGCAGGGTGAGGTCAGATAAAAGGGCGCCACAGTGTTACTGAACAGACAAGCACACAAACTCTAAGCCACAAGCAGCAGGGTCATAAAAACTCGGGCAGCCTTAAACACGCTCAGAGTAAAAGAAGCTCTACCCTTCTGCTGATGTCAGGGTTGTTTTCCAAACCTGACGGGGAATCAAGGCTCCCGCAGTTCTGCTCGGGGTCCTTGAGCAAAACAGACACAGATCAATGCACTCAGCGGCCATTCATGATCGCCAATCAGACATGACGAACACACCAAATGATTTCAGGGTTTGCAGGGGAGAAAACTGATGCGGACTCAGGAAAAAGCTTCAGAAAGCATCCATGCAGAACTCAGTCTGTATTCCATCATCATTTGTGCACTGGAGCATACACTTGAACTCAAGATCAATCATTTCTCTTTTTTTCCCTGCCTTTTAATATGTTACGAATCCATCATTCAGGCCCACACCGGTTAGAAACCACTGATGTCTAATCTTTAAACAATAAAGCCTCCAATTTTCTCCTTGGGAAGTTCTATTGTGGGTGTCAGGGCACCCTCTGCTGGTTTGTCAACTCACATGCACTAATGGGCTATACTGAACGACCCTGAATGTGATCTTTCATCACATTCAGATTTCAAAAATGACAAAAGTCTTGACAGAAGCTTATTTGTCTAAGAGGTAATTTCCTCTTTCTTCACTCACTACTTTTTTTTAAGGAAATTATTCCTGAGTTCCTCCCTTCTTTTATTAGATAAAGTAATTCATTTGAAATGACTTTGCTGGTGACAGCTGAGCGGAGGCTCTGCCATCTCGTTTTCATTCATGTGGTATGTTCAAGGAGAGGTTATTTCCAATTTAAAGCCTGTTTAAAGGGTAAGGTTTTACAGCAGCTCTATGGCTTTAACTCTTGTCTCTAATTACAACGCTGACTTCTCTGTGTTTACCACAACTACACGACAAAAATTATAGAAACAAAACATGAAAACAAAGGAACAGAGGTGCAGCAGAGGTGTGGTTGTGTGTAGAGAGGAGCTGAACTTGGAGGTTTGGGAGTAACTGGACATGATCTTGGGAGAGTGAGGCCTCTGTTGTCTTGACATTTAGGGGTCACAGCATTCTAAGATAACAGTGTTTCTGCAGTGTCACTGGTCTCTGCAAGCTTTCGCTGATGGTTTGTGAATGGATCAGGTCAAATCAGCACAAAATAACAAGGACACTGACTGTGTGGCTTATATGTTTCATCCACTCAGCTGTCAAGTGAATCAAGGTGTATTTATCCTACATGCTGCCTATTCCATACCTATAACATGGCTCCACAACGCACAACAATGATTAATTATGGTTAAATAGGCGTGGGTCAATAATAGATATAATCAGACATTGCTGTATTTGCTGTGATTTGCGAAATTTTTCAAAATATCAAATATTGAGCAGCTCTTACGGCATTTTCAAGCTTTTATTTTGAAAAGAAAATGCATGCAGCGCTGTCATAGCAGCAACGGCATTGCACGATGCTATTAGATTATGTGGAGAAGTTATCGAAGATTAACTAGCACACTACAGGGTAGTGGAAAGATTGACAGGTACAGGTCTTTATATACATGTATATATAAATATATATATATATATATATATATATATATATATATATATATATATATATATATAGAGAGAGAGAGAGAGAGAGAGA
>JAQLOL010000005.1:13706732-13718553 GCA_029783665.1 Naso thynnoides | reverse complement strand
AGAGAGAGAGAGAGAGAGAGAGAGAGAGAGAGAGAGACAGATAACTGTGTTGTGATACTGATGCTGATTACTGTTTGCTGCATTCCTGCATGCAAAGATTTGGTTAAAAAAAAAAGTAAACTGGCATGGTGTATGCATGCATGCATGCAGCACTTGAGTACACAGACATAGAGGACTTAGTTTTGCAGAACGCCAGCTTACCAGTTTGGCAATATATTTTAGGTTTAAAGCAGTGTCGTATGCGTTGGCGCAAAGGAAATACAAGTACAGAAGTAAATGGGGTATCTGCCTCTCAGTCCGATATTTAACCTCCCAACCCGGACAATAATAATGTCCATTGTGATATTTCGGCAAAACAATATCTTGATATTAAATTTTAGATATTGCCCAGGCCAATTGTTCAATTGCCAATTGTTATAATTATACAATTATTCGCCATTACAGTAGCATTTATTGAAAAAATTAAAACTCATCCACCAGAGCCATTACCAGAGGACATGGTAAAATACTGCTGGGCAGTCAGCCTTTTCCTGTCAAGCATCACACGCTAACAACAAAATAACAGGCACAGAACTTAGGAACATTACATCTCTCAGCTCTGTCTCCAGATCTATAAAACAGTGGTTACTGGACAATTTAACATGATGTCATAATCTGGAGTACTGGCGATGTCACGTCAATAGCCTGTGCTTACAGTATGTGCTTTTGTATGTTTTCTTTAATGTTTTTTATTTGCCATATGGTTAGGTCACTGTTTTACGAGCTTTTGTCTGTGCTTTAATACACTGAAGTGTCCTTTTTTTAATGCCATTAACCTGTCACCGATTGCAGTTTGCACACAGACGTCATGAACGTCAGTGCTCATGTTAATTATCGTGCATAGAGTGCTGCAGGAATAAGTCCTAAAACCAAGTAATGAGTAAGCATTGTTGAAATTTCAGTTCCCTCGTCTCAAAATCTTTTTAATAAGGCTTTTGCTTAGAAGCCTAAAATACAGTCAGTGGTTGACACAAACTTAAGATACTTTCCTGTTGAGTTTCAAGACATAAAAAAAAAGGCTTTTTTTTTTTTTTTTTACCAGTCTCTAGAGGGCTTAATTAGACTACAGGGGTTGTCGGGAACATTCACTGTCACCATACTGACCAGATGAACGAACCTCTTCACTAGTTGGACTTTGCAGCTTTGTTGTGTTTATTCTCACACTCCTACAAACCATTCCCACTTAAACTTTACAACTTATTGACTTGGAAAGAAGCGTTAACCCTTTACTCCTGCGGTTATATTTACATTTCAAAAATCTTCGTAGCGATGTTGATTTTAAATATTATCTTGCTAAACAAAACTCCTAAGTACTCTAAAGTTTGTTTGCCACAGTTTATTTTCTACAATAAACGAAAATAAAGGGGTTAAACAGTGCAAAGCTTCTGCTAGTTGAGCTTTTTCATCCTCAGGGTGGGGCACCTGTTTGTCTTTATGGAAAAACCCCACTGGTAATGCTAACATAATTGTACGTATCTATTTTGGGATAAATTGGATCCACAGCATAAAGGATTCAGTCTGTAAAAGCATGGACATTAAATAGCATTGTTTTAGATGTAGTCACATAATTAGCTGCAGAGGTGACAGGTGGACAATACAATGTATCAGCAAAGCTTAATATGGGATATCTCTGCATACCTTTTGGCGATATGTATCTTTCCATTCATTGCTTGACTGCTGGATGCCTGTGGTTACCTCATTAACCATCAACAAACCTCAACAACCACTCACACACAACAGTCGCCCTCTTCTTTATTGACACCCTGCCCAGTCTGTGCGTAAATGTTAACGTCACACACAGTAACAACCCTGCTATCCCTTTGCCCTCCATTTACTCCGGACCAGTCAGTGAATTTCCACCCCTTTGCTCGACCACTCTGCCTTCCGGCAATGGCCCTCTGTTCCCTTTTCTGTCCTGTCCATCCAGGCGGAGTGTTATGTGAAGCCAATATCAGCTGTGCCTGAAAGCTACACATCCTCCCACTAAACTGTGACCACTAAGCAACTGAGCAAGCAAACAATACAATAATGTGCACCTCTCTAATGTTAACAACTCATTTAATCCTGTTTGTCTTTGGTGTGTCACATGCAGAGAGCCGCACCGGGAGCCTCTGACACAAGGCGTCCGTCCTGTGCTGCTGCAGCGGCCCATATTTTTACATAACCTCCACAACAGTTTGTGCATAAAGTGTTTGAGGTGCAGAAGAAAGTCAAGAGTGAGAAGCTTGTTGACTGTAAATGCAACACTTGGGTGGAGGGGGATACTTCAGTCGATCCCAGCACTCTGCCATAATTTGTTCATGTTTAGTCAATAACTGAGTTATTTTACGGGGGATGTTTGTGCAAGCATACCTTCTTCGCTCTCTGGGAAATCTTTGGTGCACGACACAAAAGCTTTTCAACCAGATACTCTTTGTTCTGCAAGAGGAAAGTCAAAACATGAGTATAAATAGCATTATAAGACTTAGTGAACTGAATCAGTGAGTCAAATCTTATGCACTGTTTTTTTTAACAGTAGCCTTCAGAAATTAGCGGTATGGTTGAAGTACAAAAGGTACCGTTTTTCATCAAAAATGTTAAAGGGTAACCAGTGACTTTAAAAAGAAACAATAAAGGAAGGTTCTTACGCATTATCAGTACATGTTAAATCCCATTTATAACATCAACATTGTACAAACTTTGCTAACTGTTGATACAAATTATCCCTCTTCTACTTGTATAACTTCTTCACTTCTTAGCCAGAGCATCAGAAAAAAACTCAATCACCATGACAAATGATCAAAAATACTAAATACTTAATTATAAAATGCCAATGAACTCAATCACTTATTCTGTTAGAAAAGAATCAATTAACGCAGAGTAGAATACTGAATAAAATCAGGGAATGATTTGCAATTTTTTCTTCTTTTTTTGGTTGTTGTTGTAATTATTTCTACAAAAGTATATTGTGATAAATAGTGCTCTTTTGAACCTCTTATACTCTACACTGTTTGATGTATCAAGTGCATATGAAACCTAATAAACTAATAAAAAACAAACTGGAAAAATAACATTAATAACAAATCCAAACAAAGATGTCAACTCAAATATTTGAGATGAAACAAATACCTTGGCCTTTTGGAAGAATTTACACTTCAAAAGCTCTGCAGCTGTCGGCCTACAGATTAAAAAAACACAATACAATTGTTGAAAATACACCACAACACAGCGCTCTCTGAATGTTAAGCAGGGGCTTTATATTGATCACATATTGCATCAGCTCTCAGCACTGAGACATTTGGTAGATATATGCAATCTGCTGCTAACCTTTTGGCAGGATCCTTCTGAAGGCACATAGTTATTAGTTTTCTAAACGATTTCCCGTATTTTTTTAGCACTTCTTTGTCTTCTACGCCCGTCTCCAGAGTGGGTGGATCGTTCTGTAGGGTAAGCATTAAAACCTAGAACGACAGGAAAAACATGACCAAAGCCACCCATACACTTTAGCAGAAATCTTTTAGATGAGGAAAAGAAACTCAGAGCAGGAAACTGTTTGAAAAAAAAAAAAAAAGGTTTGGAAAGTAGAAGCAACAGGTTCCTTCAGACAAATTGCTGCCTTTTTATTAATTGTTTGGTTTCCCAATTACAGAGGAAGCAGCGAGCGAAAAACGTGTTTCGCCTCTTGTTCTTTTTTTGCTTATAATGAATTTTCACAGACACAAGTAGGTTTCGGGGAAAGCTTAGTAAGCAAAGAGGTATTTGTGCTGGTAAAAGCTACGAGATTTGCTGTGACTACAACACCAGATCATCTGAATCACGACCAACTAAAACATCCAGAAGTGTTACCTTCATAGGAGGATAGCGGTGATAGGGTGCAGAGCCTGTTGCTAACTCTATGGCTGTAATTCCAAAACTCCATATATCTGCTTTGAAATCATAGCCTCGAACCTGCAGGGATGAAAATTACAATATTATGTAATATCAAATGCACTGAAGTCTCTGGAGCTTTATGTTAATGTCATGATTTAAGTTGTTAAATTGTTTATAATACATTAGCTAATAGCATTACATCAAAAGGTGGGGTAACACACAGCACGGCAGAAGAAAGCACAGGCTTATACATTTGGACTGAGATCTGATCAGATATGCAGCTGCTTTTTTTTTGTATCAGATAGACGCACCTGTTCCATGACCTCCGGCGCCATCCAGCACGGCGTGCCAACAAAGGTCTTTCGTACTTTGTTTCTGGTCATATCCCCACCCGTGGCTAGGAACGCACTCACTCCAAAATCTAAAGAACAGAGATAAATAAGCAATGCATTCATCCATTCATTTATATAAAAAACCTAAAGCTGTAAAACCTACAAGTATTTTTTACATTTTTCTACCACATATTTATCTTATATTTGTTTGAAATATCTTTCATTAATTCTGGCCCCCATGTCCTAAAAAGCTGCTTGCTTCAATGAAGGGATAACACAGCAAGATCCATAACTTTTCTTGATCTATTACTTGACAATAAATAATTTACATAAATTTTAAAAAACTGATGGATAGAGGCGCTGTGTGGGTGCTCAATCAAGCTGAAGAAGAAACAGCTGCTCTTTGGTAAGGGTAGATGAAACAATCAAAAAAGAAAATGCATGAAATGCAATGCATCTGTAGAGTGTAACAGGCAAACAAAAAAGATACCCAAGGCACTGTTCTGTTTCAAAAAGTTAAAAAATCTTTAATTCAAATTATAGGCCCGACCAATATGGGATTTTTTGATTAGATGCCAATATCTTGCATATCAGTCAATATAATGTGGTTATCAAATAACAAAGACATGTAATGGAGGCACGATATCTTACTTTTTAACAAACTTTATTCCAAACATCAGTGCACTGAACAATAAACACTTTACAGCCCTCTGCTGGACAAAATACATCACTGCACCATTTTAAATTGCTAATCAAAATATTTTTTCTGGCCTTAAAAATCCATTTTAATATCGGCGCATATCTGAGAACATATATGCCAATCCCAATCCATCTGTGATAGGCAATGTTGGTCAACAATATCAGCAAATTGATATATCGGTCAGGCCCTATTAAAAATGCATTCCCTTTTTCATGAATGAATACCATCTGTGAGCTCAGTTCCACCATTTATGAATTCATGCTTTCAGTTTTTACTGGATTGAAGAAAGGCGCGAGTGTAACAGACAACAACAGTAGTACCACGTTCTACACACCTGCAATCTGAACAGATCCATCTTCTCCCAACAGTATGTTCCCAGCTTTCACATCCCTGAGGTCAACAAAACACAAACACAGTCAAACAACAAAGTCATGTGGAGCAGCATTGATTCGTCCGTCTGTGTAAACAGGTCTCACTGCTCACCACCGTCTGGAACTCTGCCCAAGGGGCTGATAGAGGTTTAAGCCTGCCTCTCGGTGACCTTGAAATGCAGCAACTTTTGGTCTGAATTCAATTTTTTTTTTTTTTAAACTTTATCCATTTGTTGAACTGCCTTATCCACACAATCTCACAGTGGTGGAACGACACCTTATCTTTCAAAGACAGTACACACAGTACATTTTAACTGGCATTGTTATTGTTTAATTCTCTGAAATTGGGTTTCTTAATTCTTAAAACAACTTAATCAAAAACTGAAATAGCAAAACAGCAAAATTCAGTAAGAGTTATTACTGCATAAAGTAAGTTAAACTGTTCAAAGTGTCACCGGTGAATCTGTCCGTTTCTGTGCAGATAGTCGAGGCCCTCGAGGACTTCTTTTAATATTGTAGCAATAATAGGCTCGTCCAGCGCTCGATTTTTGTCCTCCTCTTTGCTTGTGTGCTTAATTATATCCAGCATAGAGCCTAAAATGACACCACATAAAAACACAAATAATCAGTTTTTCACATATCAATTAGAAGCACAAATCAGCTGCACTACACAATCAATATGTGCAACCAATAACAAATTGCTGCAGTATCTGGTAATTGCTTTTTGTCGGGATGTGCAGAGAAACATCAGCGGACTACAGATGTTGTTCGCTGTAGCGTAAGTGTGTTACAGCTTTGAAATAATGGCAATAAAACCACATGGAAACACCGTGCTGGAAAATACTCTTTAAGGATTTAAATGATTGAAATGATGATAGAGCTGGTAGCTCAGTTTGATTAACTTACGCAAGACTCTCAAAGAAAAACTAAACTTTCCAACAATCACTTCAAGTTCTTCGCTGGTTATTTTCTTTTACTCAATAAATGTAAATACAGATGAACGACATGCCTACAATTAACAGAATCTGTATGACATGTACACAGTTTATTTGAGCTATTAAGTGAGTTATGATAACCCAGGTAGCTGTTAGCAGATCAAAGTAAAAACTTGTAGCATCAGCGCGTTTACTGAGCACTCATTTATGCATCACGGCCGCTGAGTCTCACCTCCGCTCAACAGCTTCATGACTAACCAAAGTTCATCCTTCACTACAAAGGAAGTGTAGTAGGTGACAACATTGGGGTGGTTGCACTGGCTCATTGCTTGAATTTCTTTCTGTCGTGAGAGAGAAACGACAGGATTTGTCATGACAAATGGACAGTTCAGTGCATTTTAATTACAACCTGATGTTGCCTGTAAGAATGTATAAGATCGAAAAGTAACAGAAATCAGTGAAAGTATGCAAATATCAGTATATAAGACAGCCTTAGGTATTGAATGTTGTTGTTCAGAACAATACTATTATGGATCAGATGGAAAATAGTAGCACAGCATTAGACAGTGGTACAAAAACACTCCATGAACACACACTGGCAAAAATAAGCCCATATTTATTGTACACACCAATAGCTCATCCATGCTGGTCTGGCATTTCTCCAGGTTTATTCTTTTTATGGCGACGCGCTCCTGTCTGGGGGTACAGAGGGCTGCCTGTACCACAGCTGTGGCCCCGCTGCCTAGAATCACAGCCACAACAGAGCAATGACAAAATGGACCGGAGCAAGAGGAGACCCACAGCACACACAGCTGGAAGACAACTTTTAAACTGATCTTCCCTCTGTGGCGTTTTCTCACTTTCTCTTCTGCAGTTTCTGAGTTTATGTTATGATGCGGACTAATTGAAACGTTAGGCGAAGACGAGAGTATAACGACACTTGTTTTCGGAAAGTGACAGCTTGTTTACTCGGCTCACTCACGGGTTCATTGCAAATCATGCCACGCTGGTTTAGTGAAGTTGTTCACACCAAGAAGCTGTGACACACAGCATATTGGCAGCCAACTGCTGGCGACAGATAAGGAGAAGTAGAGAACACATGAGATCTGGCTGTTTACCAGCTGATTATGAGAACAGAGGGGGGGGGTCCCACCAACTCATCACAGTCAGCAGCTCACAGCTGTGGGTCAATTTCTTATCAGCAATGATATGACTTGTCAGCCCATCTGGGCTGTGAAAATGCGTGCATCTGCCTTTAAAGTTCAGGGAACTTCCTTTTGTGCTTTTTAGTACATTTACGATTCTCATTGTTGTTATATTATATTATTCTATATTGGTCTTGAAAAGCGCCATATAAATGCAATTGATTAATTAATGATTAATTATATTAAAAAGTTTTATAGTTATTGTATATGTATATCTAGTAATTAATATGATTAAAATAAAATTATTCATTAAAACACTGAAATCAGGCATTCATAACTTCTTAAACTGCAAAAAGAAGAATTACAGAGAATCCTACAGAACATATAAACATTAGAGAAATCGACAATAGGTATACTCACTGGATATGTTACGATAACTTTTTTCCTTTCTGATATCGATTCTGATACCTTAACTTTGTATACCAGCTGATAGTGATGCTGGAACAATAAATAAATAAATTATACACTTATTCATAACTATTGCATCGTAATTGGGTGTACACGGCACTCCTGGTAAATATAAGGGTCAAGTATCTAGTACTAAAAGAATGAGATGGTATCAGACAGGTGTGTAGATTTGTGCTTTGTTGAAGGCAGTGTCGAAGGTATTTCTTACAACGGTATTGTAACAACTGCACAAGTGGTTAAAGCCAAAAAAACACAGGGTTACTCAGTACCAACATGCATTATATTTTTAATTGACGGGCAAAGCAGCAGAGCTGCGTAGCCCCCACTGTGTTTCTATCGTTTCTTTTCATTTATTTTATTGTATTATCACTTATTCTGCCACTGAAGTCTATGACAGCCCATTGAGCTGTATGTGAAATGTGGCACACGGGTACAGGGTCATGCTGCGAATCTGACAATGATTGGCCAAAGGGTGGCGCTATAGCAAACAGTTGAATACCCATCATTGCACAGGCATATCTCACGCCCCATTTGATCTAGAGTCATGAAGCTTTGTTCAACTATTCCATTCCATATTACATTATATTAATATTCAATCACAAGGGACAAATTTGTCTCAAGGACCTATAACTTCCGGTCACATGAGATCATACTCCTCCTAGAAATTTTTAACGGCATGCGTGAAACATGGTACACACAATCTAGAGACCAATATCTACAATTCCATCTTGGTAAAGGTTTGAAAAGTTCAAAAAAAAACATCTATTATGATTCAATGATAACTGCACAGGGTGTGACTTTTCAGACAACAGTGGCCCTTTTTTGGCGCTATAGCGAACAGGTGAAAGCAGTTTCCAACAGGCATATCTTGTGCCCTGTTTGACTTAGAGTCATGAAATTTTGTGCATATGTACATCTCCTCGTTGCAAAGAAGTTTCCCATAAGGACCTGAAGGAACCATACATTATGTGCTTTGCAAATTACACTTTTATGAAAAGCGCGAAAAGAATCCCTCTGGTGCCACCAAGTGCCTGAGGGTGTTAAAGAGGCAGTGTGCAGTTTTTGGTACCGTCTGGTGGCAAAGACCTTCCATAGGTTTTTTTTTTTTTTTTAAATGTCACACACAGTTGTTGCATCATACACACACTAATGTGACCAAATAGCAAACAATGCTTGAAGAGGTGCTCTTATTCTGCAATGGAAGTCTGCGGCAGAACCTAAAACCGACTGACTGGTTGTTACAAAACTTTGCAGAATGGTCGAGGAGCATTATATCTACATGGCTTATTGACTGCTTGGCCCTCTCATGTCTGCTTGCAGCTATATTTGATTTTGGTTTAGATAGGTATTACCAAAGTTGAACACGTGACTGATCAAGTGTTTATTTGCTGCCTTTGACCAGCAACAACAGTGGGAGGAAATGCTGAGATAATTAGTGAAATTACAGAAAGTGAATCACCAACTTTTACAGGATGTACAGAATCATTTAAACCATTGGTTTTATATATATATATATCAAACTTGTTAGCCACAACTTCTGCAATGTGAAAATTTTCTGCTATTCTATTTTCTATGATGGTAAATTGGATGTCTTTGAGTTTTTGAGTTTTTGAGTTTTTAAAAAGGCAAAGCACAAGTCATCATTCTTGGGCTCTAAAAACAACATGATGAGCTTTTTTTTTTGGTCTTTTCAAACTTTAAACAGAAGTGAAGCTTAATGGAAAAAAAAACATTAACAACTCACAAAAGTATAATTAGTTATAGTTCTGCTACAAGTTGAGTCTAGAGGAACTTTAAGCTTCAGTGGTGTTAAAATATGCAATTATACAAAGCCTACACTTGCCACTAGCAATATAAGTGATAGAATTAGTAGAAATATCATTATTACTATAAATATTAATAGTTTTGACATTATTACGTTACGTATGTGTTTTCACTTGTAACATTGCCTACTTAAGATAACGCGAGAGGCTGTTTAATTCTGTTTACTACAGATAACAGCTGAAATGACACATTGTGGCTTTTACTCAGCCACAGCATCTGTGATTTTACTAATGGCTAATAAACTGGACACGTGCCATACATACACTAGCATAGCTGGAGTAGGTCTCTATCATCCGAGCCACTGAAAACGCACTCGGGGACTGTGACATTTTCCGACCCCGCGCAGTAACGTGTCGTTTCGGCTCCGCTGGAGTCAAACACAGTCGCTGTAGACCGGAGGTGTCTAAATGTGCCTGTTAACATCCGCATTGCAAAGCATTGCAGGAGGCTGCTGCATATGAAAAAGCCGGTAGGCCCTCATCGTCATTCACAGCTGATAACCCTCCGCGGCGTGCCTTTCCACGGTCACATCCAGCCCTCATCGCATCCCCGGGTACTAACCTATGACTTCCTGCAGCTCGTACGACTCCCTGGTAATTGGCCAGCTGGTTGTCAGCGCTGTTTGCGGGTGGTGGACGGGAGCCGGAGATTCGCCTTGATCCGCCATGATGATGATGATTCTGCGCTAGTAAGCAGCCCCTCTCTCTCTCTCTCTCTCTCTCTCTCTCTCTCTTTCTCTCTCTCTCTGTCTCTCTCCCTCTCAGACAGACAGACAGACACGGAGTGAGGGAGAGACAGTCAAATTTGACCTCACCTCCTCGGTACAAGTGTCAGCTGGCAGCTGAGGCAGAGCGACTACCGCCAGCGATGAGCACAACCCGGAAAATAACGGACCGCACACATGCGCGCGCACGCGTGCACACGCGCGCACGCCATAACTGTGGCATGACAGTTGAGTGCACAATGGTTCAATACACACAGGAAGACGTTCAATAAACTCACTGTTAATCATCCCAGGGGGCTGTCAAATTCTAGAAATTCGGATTAAATTTAGAAAATTTTAAACTAATAAAATGTATATTGTTAAAACACTGTCCGCACTTTGATTTAGCCCATTAATATGCTGCAAAACGACTTGGACGGCTGCTTTGTGTGAAATAGTAACGCGTGTGTGTGTGGCGATTTCATGTCACATGCAGTCCCGACTGAAAGCGGCGTTATTAAGACCGACCAGTAGATGGCGCCAGCATCTGTATATTGTCCAGTCGTGTTCAGCTACTGACAAGAGTTGGATATCAGACACAAGAAATGCACACTTTGTAAATACGCTGTATCTGTATGACATCATTACTGTCCCTGTTTTATTTTGTTTTTGTATGTAATAACCCCCTTTGCATAAATTCAGTAAAGTATTAGGCCTATTTAAAAACAACAACAATACACATTGCTATGCCATTAGTGCTGAAACTACCAGTCGATTCATCACTAAGTAAACATAAAATTGATAAGCAACAACGCTGAAGATTGAATTATTGGTCATTTCTCAAGGAAAATAACGCAAAACATATTGTGGCTTCAAGTTTTCAGATGTGGACATTTCCTGTTTAATTCTACTTTACGGTAAATTTAATATTATTGGGTTTTGAAGAAAAAAAAAAAGGTTGACTATTTGATATGACATCTCCAGTTCATGGACAGGCCTACTCTTATAGACCTGTCATTTAATTTTAACATGTAGCCTAACTATATTTTTTGTTGTAAAACACACACAAAAAAAATCTTGTTGGCCATTTATGCTTATTGTTTTGCACAATGTTAATGGGCTGTAGGCCTATATGTAGGCCTAATATTGGATACTGACGTCAAAAAAGCCCTTTAGAATTAACGAAAAGATGTTTTGATTTTCATTTTAAGATCGTTTTTATTGGCTGTGAAGCTGTAAAAATGTATTTTCTTTACATTAGAAGTGTTTCGAAAATTTCATTAACATAAATAGTTTGACAAGATACACCTCTACAGTTCAAAATATGGCCTCTACAATATTTCTAAAGCTTTTATTTTGAAGGTGCCACAAGATATGCATGTAAACCTAAAGAGAGAAGCTTTCTTTCACTTAAAAACATAAGAATAATAGATCACATGACTATAAAGTGATGAA
>JAQLOL010000005.1:13663910-13677971 GCA_029783665.1 Naso thynnoides | reverse complement strand
AGCAGGTTTTGGTAAGCAAACCTTGATATTTCTGTATGTAGCCCGCTACAGTTTCTTGTGCGTAACACCAGCTCAGATCAATCAAAAAAATCTGTCACTTTAAAAGATCTGCCGCCCTCTTCGCTCACATGTTAAATAATATGTTTAATATGTTTTTGTGGATTCTTGTGTTTCTTCTGAAACAGATTAAGAAGAAACTGGTTGGTCTAACAAGAGAGCATGAGGCTTTGTTCAACTTTGTTGAGAGCAACAAACACATGTGCACAGAGAAAGAAAAACAAAAGGTACAAGATAATCGCCACCAAACTATTTCTCGTCACAATATATATATGTTTTTTTATCACGGGGTGAAGACTTGGCGGAAGAGCTGCCAACATGTTTGCTAAAGATCTTTTCTCTACTAATGTTCTGTTTCTTCTCTACAGATGTTGAACAGGCTGACTAAGTCAGCAGAGCTGCAGACGCGGGTGGATGAGGAGTATTTTAAAATCAACATGGAGGGTCATCAGATGAGATTAAAGTTGGAAAACACACTGAAAACCTGCTTCCAGGTGCAGAATGATGCCTTACTACTTACTATTCCTCTTATTCGAGGTGTTTTTTTGTTAACATGTGGCCAGTGTCTTGCTAAAGAACACCTCATCTGTGGTGAGAGTTGAACCAGGAAGCTTTTGGCGGTGGCGGAAAATGTTCTAGCAGTCTAACACAGGAACTTCTTTGGCTTAAAAGAGTTCACCAAGTGTATTTTTTTCCAACCTCTCTCATGATGATCTCATGATTCATGACTGTGCTGTACAGAATGCATCACAGCACCACTGTCCGCTTTTTCAGATAACACAGGAGCTGGAGAAACAACGACTTGAAGTTCTGTGCAACATTTTGAATAGATACAACCTCCACATGTCCAGCTTTGGACAGACCCTCAAACATGTAAGACCTGACCTGACTTGCCTCCTGCTTGCAAGCACCTGCTCCATCTGTCGATGGATATTTTATCTTATGCATGCTTCTGCCACTTCCAGGGCCAAAGACAGATAGAACAGACAGTCCAGAGAGTGGACATGGATAAAGACATCCAAATCCTGGTGAAGAAAAACAGCATCACATCTGAAGATCACAAAACTGAGTTTCTCATGGCTGATTACTTTGTAAGTCTGAAATTTGTTTTTTTGCTCTGAGAATCTGGAGTGACACTTGCACGAAGGCTGCAGACAAGTTCAGTGACTCACCCATTCAAACACATATGCACTCATCTCAGCAGGGGCTGTGGCTTTAATGGAAGAGTGGGAGACGCAAATATAAAGCTGCGTTTCTCACTTTGTGACAGGGCTTACCATGAAGGCTGTTTTTATAGTCAGCTTTGATGTAAATATACTCTTTTAAAGAGCTATTGTTACAAATTTTAAATGATGTAGTTGTCAGGTTCTCCTCGAGTCTCCTTTAAAAATATGATTTAAGATTATATTCTGCACATGAGCAACGGTCACGAAAGCAGGTCACTCACTTTGTCACTTTTAGCAAACTCACATCCACAGAAACAAAGATCTGGTGAGTTCGGCTCATATAGCGAGAATGAGTTTTAACAAAGATCATCACAATTACTGATGTGATTTTGTGACTCCGTGTTATTTGTATTTAAACACATCAGGAGGAGGACAGCAAATCACTGATGAGCAAAGAGCGAAGAAAAGAGGCCATCAAACAGAAACTCCAGCGTCTGGACGACAGCGTTAGAAAAACAAAGAAAGACCGTGAAGGCAAGTTAAATCCATTATAAAATGAATTAACGCATTATAATTAGACAATATAATCCAATTAAAGCATAATTTGTCAGTGATTCATGACGGAGAGTATTACATGAGGTCATTCATTTTGTTTATTAGTCACATTAGTCACGGTCCACATTCTTGTTGCAGGAGTGGAAAAACTGATGAAGACATATTCTGAAAATCCGTCTTTTTCAAACCAGAAGAACCTTGAGGAAACTGAAGAGCAGCTCGATGAGGTAAACTGTATTGTGTGTAGAGTGGAAGGATAGCTGCTGGTGTGTGCAGATGGATGTTTATTTTAGGCTGATTATATACTAGAATTTTTTTTCCAAGTGTTTACTTAGTGTCACCTTGTTGCCTGTAGTGTACTCTGAAACTGGATCTCCTCGAGGCCACGCACTACAAACTCTCTATGGCGCTGTCTGAGCTGGAGGGGACACCCAAGAACTTCCACCGATTTAAAGACAGTATTGTGAAATGGAAAGATAAGGTAAGACCACAAATCTTTCATTAGGTATGTTCTAGGGAGGTGGCCTGTTGACTAATAAGAGTTTAGAATTGTAATGTTGCTAGTTTGAAGGCTGTAAACTTGTTGAAAATGTCTGTTTGTACGGAGGGAAAAGAATGTCAGTGTTAAAAACAATCATATTAGAACCACAGCATGATACTGAACGGGTAAAAATGGACAGGTAGTATCAGAGGTCTCTGAATTTTAAAGGAAAACAAGTATCTGCTCATTGTGTAACATGGCTTTAATTTACATAATTTTATTATGTGATGATTGCTGAATGAGGGAACAGCAGCCTTGCATCACAGACATTATGAACATTGATCACAGACTTTACTGTAAACACCCATATCACCTGTCATGTTCTCAAATATCTTTTAAACTGGATGTCATTATCTAAAGCTATTTACGAAGGATGTGATGATACGTATCGATGCATTGATTTATATTCCTACAATCCAACTACATTGGTAGCTAAACGGCCAGTCGTCCCCCTTGTGTGACTGCATCTGTGGTATTTATCACTCAAAACGTTGTTATCTGGATGGTTTTTTCGCAGTTATATTGGTAAATAGTTGTAAACTTTACTCCAGCTCATTCTCTGACATATCGGGCGTGCGTATCGCCTCAGCAGTGTCGTTTCAGATGATGGCAGACGGGGAAGCATCAGGAGAACAGAGATTTCGAGGTTTTCAGTCTACATTTGTGGTCAAGGCAGATTGAATAGATTGTGTAGTTCAGTAAATCAAGCTTTTGCATATATCATAATATGCATTGTGTCGTTGTTAAAACGCAGTGTTAAACCCCTATTTATGAAGTTTCGAGAGGAAGGATTCAAGATCAATGACCAATCAGCTCTACTCCTCTTTTCATTGCCAAGAACTCATACCCCCCGCCCCCTTCTCACACATGCTACCACTGTGGGTTCATCACTGGATGACCTTCAGGTGTTGCCTTCATTACACCCAGGTGTTTCCAATCAGCAAACCATACTGTATTTAAGCCACGCTTACTATTTGCCCCTTCACCAGTTCTTAGCTCCCAGCTTTGCACGTCCCACCACCACCCCAGCAAGGCCCCTTGATGCCCATTAAGGCTCTCCCACTGCGAGTCAACCTGATTTCAGGCTTCATTCAGTCAGGGCTCAGCTCCTCGGGGCAGAGCCTCCAGGAGAGCAATGCCCAGCCGGAGTCCCCCTCCTTCTGCTGTGCAGGCTGGGGACAAATTTCCCACACCCTGGGTTTGCTGTGAAGGGCTGTGCCCACTGGGCTCCCTTCCACACAAGCCAGGGACAGGAAATCTATCTGCCAAACCACACTCCTGCTCAGACCACAGCCTAACTCACCTGTTTTGTGAGAGGTTGCAGCTGTATCAGCTGTTCCTTTCAGTGGGGATGCCAGCTCTCCGGTACATGGCTGGTGCATCCTGCTGGCTCCACCAAGAGGCAGAATGCTCTGAGCTCTATCACTTGCATTACTGCCACCACCTCTGCATCATTATAGTTTATTATAACCTCTCAGGACCAGACCACTAATTACCCGTCTAGTGCAATCACTGTGGTCATACTTTTTGTGCACTAACACTGGGAAATTATGTGCAATATTTTATACAGTATTTCATACAGCTCTTTGATGTTATTATACTGCTAACACTCCTATTATGCTGTTTGATTTATCTTACTATTTATGGCTGTGGGTAAATGTGTGAAGCGTGTGTGCATTTATGTATAGTGTTTTTTAGGTGTTGCACAGCAAATCTTGTACTATTTGGTGCAATGACAATAAAGCTTTCAGATTTAGTTATAGACCTCTGTAGGAGCTATACGGTAATTGATGCTGAAATGATACAAAAAGCACATTTAAATGTATTAACAAATAACGTAAATAACATAAAGGTCTGTTTTTCTCTCTAAGGAGTGCGAGCACAGTGTTATTCAGCTGACTCGTCCAGTCAAACTCAGGAGGAACCCGTTCAGAACCCGACATTCACTGAGAGCCTCCATCATTTACAAAGGACCCGCTGAGTTTGTGAGCCAGCTGTCTACAGAGCCTTTACCAAGTCCCACTGACCAAGTCACTTCCACAGCTACAGTGCATGAAACTGTAGCTGTAGAGCGCAGCAGCGCAGTTAATGGAGCCCTGCCTCAAACTGATGATAGCGAAGAACACGGTAAAGCATTAACACTAAGATTTATTTCTATATTCCAGTTTGAGTTCAATGTGAAACTAAAGCAGTGGAACATGTGAATGTTGAACAGGTCCAGTAACGGAAGAGATGTCCAGTATAGGACAATGCACGGCTTTGTACGATTTCACATCTGAACAGGAAGATGAATTGACTTTCAAAGAAGGTATGTAACAATACATCTGCAGAGTATCTGAAACGATGGAAGCTGAGTGCTGCTCTGTTAAGAACAAGTGGATTTTTGTGTTACAGGAGATCTTCTAGACATTTACAGAAAGGGAGAGAATGACTGGTGGTTTGGAGAATTTAACGGGAAAACGGGACATTTCCCTGCAACCTACGTTGAGGAGCTGCCTGTGTTGAGCGACGTCAAATCATCTGAAGCCTGATTGATCTGACACACAGAAATTCAAATCTCACTCGAAATCAGTCAGATTAATTTCCACATTTCCAAAAATGTCATTATTTTGTAATGCTTTGTGAATATTTACACCCAAATTCCTTTTTTTTCCTCTTTCATTATTTATGTCATATTGTGTACAGATGAACTTACATGTAGTGAGTATTTAATCACCATGTATTTTAACAGACTGTCATTAACTTTCCCAGTCTCAAATTGTGTAATGACATGATAAAAATAAATGAGAAATGTTTATTTACCTTGAGAATGAAAAAGCAATATTTACAACAAATAAGTGACTGACAAAATTCAATTAGGCCCTGTCACCAAACACACAATAAAATGTAACAGAGCCACACTCACAAAGAGACAAAACACTTGGACTGGCAAAATTTTTTACAAACAACTTTTGAAAATACTATTTACTTGAGTTGTAGTTTAAATCTGTTTCTATTGGTCTTTACCAATGAGGGTTAAAAAACATGGACATGGAGATATGTTTCCACTACCTCCTATTGTCTAAAATGAAGCCAAAATATCCCTGATACAGATGCGGCCATATTGTTCGGGTGACGTAATTTGAAGCCAGTTTGAGCAGCAGATACAAGTGGAGGGAGCTGCAGTATCAAGATCTTGGTTTAGTGTTAGCTGTCACATGATGTCACACCCCCATTTCAGCATCAAATCACTACAATTAAACTTGTCAGGAAAATGAACCAAGATACAAAAGATTTTAGGAAAAAATTATTTTATGTGCAGTTTATTTAGATTGACTTATGACCCAACTGCTAATATGAAGGAGGTTGTTTATATGACCTGTACTATAGCCAGACACCAGGGGGAGATCGAGATGTTATGGCTTCATTTTTACAGGGGCTGTAAAGTTATCTGACTTTTTACAATCAACGGTTCTGACAAGGAAGTTGAAGTTTTGTTTACAGACTTGTACTCTAAGTACAGATTGAAAGCTGTGGTACTTGCAGATATTGATCGACATTACAGCAAGATCTTCACTGTCAGGTTCCTTCGGATCTTAGCGGCGAGCCAGAGAGATGAACTCCCTCCTGATATTTGCCAGGAATGCTGTTAAGTTATTGGTCTCCTGAAGCCGGCGTTCCAAGACTGGCAAACACTCGAGCACGGGGTCACTTGACACAACTGTATAAATTGAAGAAAGTCAAGAGAGGTTGTTGCAAGATAGGGCACTTAATAGTTAATATTTTTTCCATGGAATCCAACAAAAAGACCAAAACCAGCAGTGCATTAGTCTGTTCCTCATTACTTTTTGATTTCCCTAACCTGTCCGAGGTACTCATACCACATTAATCTGTACGTTAAAATAAATAAATAAAACTTTATAATGTTCAGAAACTTGTCATAAAATTCCAGTTTTATTTTTAAATAAGGTTAAACACTAGAACTTGCCAAAACTGGTGGGCATTGTACTTTTTAGCAAATGTTATTCAAGCAGGAGTGAATACTACATTTCTTAGGGACAGTTTTCAGTTGTAGATTAACACACATGTGATCAGTTCATTGTAGAGCTGCAGTAGTTATTGAGCAGTTTGTGCGTTTTTGGCAGCTGTTTGGACAAAAGAAGCAATTTAAGGTGTCACACTGGGATCAGGGAAATTGAGATGAGCAATTTTCACACTTTTTTGGACATTTCATGGAATAAAGGATTAATCGTGAAAATAATCTGCAGATTAATTGAAAATAAATATAATCGTTAGTTGCAGCCCTAGTTCGTTATTGGTTTTGGTCTTCTGATGGCATTTGTGACAGTAAGACAAATTGAGTTTTTGTCAGTCTTTTGAACATGGAGTGAAAAATGTTATTTTAGAGTCAGTTTGTCATTATTTTAAGAAAGGGTTAGGGTCCTGATTTTGTGTGTGTGTGTGTGTGTGTGTGTGTGTGTGTCTGAGAGAGAGAGAGAGAGAGAGAGAGAGAGAGAGAGAGAGAGAGAGAGAGAGAGAAACTTACTCTGGTATGATCCATCTTCTTTAATCCCCATTGTCACAATGTAGGCGCTGTCCTCGTCTGAAGGGTTGATATTCCGGAAAATAAACTGCAGCTTTTCACCTTCACAAGGAAAACAAACATGTTCTGTAAAATCTAAAGTACTGTTAGCTTCAACTGGAGGAAGTGTCAGAACTTTACTTTAAAAAGCTACAAAAACTGTTTGGTGTTTTAAAAAGATGTGGCTGTTTTTGTGATGTACTGTTTCTCCCTGTTTCCTCCCCAGTCTGTCAGAGTCAAAGCTCCAATGCTAAGTATCCTCGTGTTGGTGTGCTTACACTACTAACCTGATTGCAACACCCTCTACATAGTGTTTCTTGTTGAATCCCCATTTGAAAAAGTAAGAACACATGACATGTCATAATGCATTTTGTGAAGGAACAACAAATGAAGGGAATCAGATCAGAATACAAACATAATTCTCATTAGAGCTGACAGGTTTCAGGCAAGAAACACCCTCTGAGCTGCACAAAGTCACAACTAACAAAATCTGCTGATTAATTGCTATTAACGGATGAAAACAGTGATGGACAATATAAACAGGACTCAAAAAAGTTACCATTGTGCATATTTGTGTTTGGCAAACCTTTACTGGCTTGTGATTTGCCAAGGATCGTTCGTATCTCCATCCCCAAATGTTCCTGAAAGACCAGTCTGGCCTTCTGCAGATTCCTCAGTTTGTTTTTGTTTGCTTTATGTTGAGACTCGATTACTGAAAAAAGCAAGAGAGAGAGAAAAACAAACAAATGCAACGACTTTATGCTGCACTCGCAAATAAAGTACTGTGATGTAAACCACTTTTCGTATTATATCAACTTACACGTTTTTCTCTTAGCTTGTTCTTCTTTAAGTTTCTCTATCTTCTGGATGATGTCATCTTTCTTCATTTCCTTGGTCTTAATCTCAGACACCACTTCAGAAATGGCACGCTGTCTCTCTTTCACTGATGCATTTTGTTGTTTCAAGTCTGCAGGGAAAATACAGCATCAGTCCAAGCATTCTTGAACGTAACAAAACATTACTAAGCACATGATAACAGTTTTAATGCTGGAACAAAAAATACAGACGGCATGTTGTCAGTACCAAAAACATCATCAATCTAACAAACATTCAAAGCATACAGCTACTGCTAAATATGCAGCAAAAACATAAGGCACTGATGCAATGCTTGGCTGCCTTATGCACAAACTCACCACAACGGAAGGCCTTCATCTTCTCAAACAGCATTTCATCGTCCTTACATTTATTCAAACATGTATCTGCACCACAAGAGAGAGAGAAACATGAACCCTCATGATAATTAAAATAACTGTTTCATCATGACACTGCCCTGATATGTAATCTGTGACCATTTGTTTTTAAACTGGAAATCAAGATACTAGTCATTTTGAAACTCTCATCAAAAGGAAATCAAGAACACCATCTTTTTGTAAGATGGATGTTTAAAAAAAAAAACAGTACTATTATTGTTTTAAATTGTCTAGTTGTTGTAATTCTTTGAATATGTATCGTTTGGAGTTTTTTAAAGCAATGTTAATGTGGTAAATTTGTTGGCTGTTGTAGAGTAAGGGCAAACATCACTCACTATTTGATTTGTACTGTAAGATGGGCCCCAGGAAACATGCAGTTGTCAAAAAAGTAGTATCTTTCAATAAACAATACCTCAGATTTAAACATACCTAGTGCAGACTTGACAAACTGTTTGTGGGACTGGCACAACTCCGCAGTTAAATCGATTATCTCCCCGTATGTTTTCAGCTGTTTGTTGTGGATCTCCTCCATTTCATTGATGAACCTGTCGCTGAAGTTCGGATCAGTTATGGACGCCATGATGATCGGATGTCAAACAATCTGTGATTTAAAACAAACCAAGAAAAAAAGTCAAGACAATAGTCTTAGATTTAAAAAACTGAATGCTGGTGTACATATAAAGTGAATTAGAACAAAAGAAAAGAGGCCCTACCTAACAACAAAATCTACTTTCGTTACTTGATTACATACAAGTGATAGTAAATTGACCTTTATATGATCATCATGAGATATGTTTGTTCAAAGTCAAGAAGCCAAAAAGTCTTAAAGTACTCCATCATCCGCTGATGAAAAGGGCGTGACACGGTTGACAGCTTGGAAATTAATTTACGACTAAACCCTGAGTCAAGTTTGTTTTCTTGCCACTTGTTTATATTACTAGCCTCAGTGTCCATGACAAAGTGACGTTAGTTAACCTTCTGACAAGCGTAACTTTAACGTTAAACGTCACCAGTTAACGTTAGAAGACGGCGCATTTAGCTTAGTAACCTCATTGACAAACGTTAACGTTACTGCTGACTCCGTATGTCAATGCACGGTACAGGCAGGGCGTCTACAGCAAGCCAGTTAATTAATGTTAACCATTAATGCCTGAACAACAATTTGAATTTTTACGAACACAGAACACATTAGCAGGTTACGCTCGCGGCAGCTAGGAACACTAGCGGTTAGGTTGGTTAGCCGTAACGTTAGCTTACCCAGAACTTTAGCGTCAGTAACTTGCGCAAGAAAGTGAAACAAACTGCGTCTTTAACAGCCCCATTAGCGGTTTCATTTCAAATTCGATTCAATACTTACATGTCTTTAAGTCTGGTCGTTTGTTAGCTCTTTTAGACTCTCGTTCTTGCTTCTGAACGGGTCGTTATTTTCAAAAATCCGCGGTCTGCGTGCAGGAGGCGGGGGCTGGATACCGGAAATGACGTTTTATTTAGCTTTACTCCGCTGACGGTTTTAGCTAAAAGAAGAGAGAAAAAAGAATTTCTCTGACGTTTTTTGCAAGTCAAAGCGTCAAAGATTTTTATTCCATAACTTGAACAGAAAACCTGCCTACTATTTTATAATGTCATTTTCTGCTAAACATAGCAATGCAGCCATGACCACCTGGGGCATTTAAGTCTTTATTGTGATTTTACACCACCCTGTGGTGAATCTGGGGAAGTTCAGCTTGGTCCAAGCTACCCATCATGAGGTTCAAAACACTGGAAGCTAAATGAAAATACTAATATTGCCAAGTTTGCATTTGCAAGACAACTCTGTTTTTGAGAGAAATTAAGCAAACATGGTGATTGATCCACTGAATATATGCCTAACTGTGGATGCCAGATGGACTGTGTTTTTCAGTCACAGTATTTGGTAAGCCTTTTTTGTTGCTACGTTCACTGAGAATGAGAATATTAATGAGGCTGAAGGGATCCGGGGGTTACTTGGGTCGCTGTCTCTTTCAGTGTGTACAATGGCTAATATGTAACAGCTGCAAAAGCAATGGTCTGTGAAACATCTGATGGCTACGCAGTCAGCGTGTAAACAGTTTTTGTAACATCCCCTAAAATGCTGAGCTCTCATCACTTGGGAACACATCATTTTATTCCTCGTGGGTGCAATAAGGGTTGCAGTTGTTGCCATGGATCTGTTTAATGATGTATGACACCAAGTCGACATATAAAGCTATCTCAGGTGTGGATCGGGCTCGTGGTGCCTTGACTAGTGAAGAAGCAGCCGCTGCACTGGGGCGCACAAACAGGAAATCTCAAATGGATTTTGTCCACAGCAGTGGGGTGCTGGTCATACAGCACCTCCAGAACAACTACAGGGAATACCACGACTTCCTCAACTTCATGTCAACTGTGGGAGACCCTCGTAATATTTTCTCAGTTTATTTCCCCCTCTGGTTCCATCTCAGTCACAATGTGGGCACCAAGATGATATGGGCGGCTGTTGTTGGAGACTGGCTCAATCTGATTTTCAAATGGTAAACTTACTCTGAAGTTAATAAAACGATTTTTCTGTTCAGTGCATTTTGTGTATTTTTAAGGCATTAATCCGACACTTGTTCTTCAGGATTCTGTTTGGGCAGCGACCTTACTGGTGGGTGCAAGAGACTCAATTCTACCACAACGGTTCATTCCTGCACTTGGAGCAGTTTCACATCACATGCGAAACAGGGCCAGGTCAGCATGTGCATTTTACCTAAGGCCACTGAAAGCAACACAATGCAGCAATGTCAAACACCTTCTCTGTTGTTCCGTCATGCAGGAAGTCCGTCCGGTCATGCCATGGGCTCATCGTGTGTTTGGTATGTGATGATCACCTCTGCTCTCAACTTCACCAGGCCTTCCTCCGCCATCTCTTCCCTGCAGAGTTTTCAAAAGTGGGCAGTTATTTTGCATCGCACCATGACATAAGTGATTTCTTCTCCAGCGGCTGTGTCTGAATATTTTCATCCTCGCAGGTTTCGTCCGCTGAGGTCTTGCCTGTGGATGGTTTTTTGGGTCATACAGATAAGTGTCTGCATCTCCAGGGTTTTTATTGCAACACATTTCCCACATCAGGTTATTCTTGGTGTTTTGGCTGGTGAGTTTCTAAATTTCCATCACAAATTTTTTGTGTGTTTTTTTAAGCGTTAATCATGGATGTGTTTTCTACAACGTGTAGGTATGCTGGTTGCTGAGGCGTTTGATCACATCCCATCAGTCTACAATGCAAGCTTGAAAATCTACCTCCAGATCAACGTTTTTCTTTTCTCTTGCGCTGTTGGCTTTTATCTGATCCTCAAATCCACCAACATTGATCCTTTGTGGTCAGTTTCTAAAGCCAAGAAGTGGTGTGCCAACCCTGATTGGATCCATCTTGACACTACACCTTTTGCTGGTCTGGTTAGGAACCTGGGAGCCTTGTTTGGTCTCGGCCTGGCAGTGAACTCGCAGATGTTTGTTCAGAGCTGCAAAGGCAAGAACGGCTACAAGGCCAGATTTAAACTCATGTGTGTGGCAGCAACTCTCACATCTCTGCAGCTGTACGATTTTATCAAAATGCCCACACACACTGAGGCTCTGTTTTATGTTTTATCTTTTTGTAAAAGTGCTTTGATTCCTCTCGGTGTGGTTGCTGTTATTCCATACTGTGTTCATTTGCTGATCGGAGATGAGGACAGAAAGTTATCTTAGATCATGGAGGAATTGTGACACTTTGTAACATTGTTATGTTGCACTTTAGGAGTAGCATTGACAGATATCAAATAAGTTAGGTGCTGTTTGACTGGTGGATACATGCATGTCACCTCACGCATGTCAGACTGTTATTTACATTTATTGCACAGTCACATAAGCACTGAACTTGCAATACATGTTGAAATATATTACATTACTGGGTTAGAATTGGTAAAAAGTAAATATTTTTCAATGTGGTCAAATGTTTTGTTATGAACGTTGCCAAGTTTAATGTGTAGTTTGTCTGAGTTTGACCTTAAACCTTTTCTGATTGACCTGATACTTAATCATGCAGTGTGCAAATGAAAAAATTTAGTCGGCCTATTATGTTCTGTAAGATGTTTTTGTTTCCTACTCATTAAGACCCCCTTTTTCTGTACATGGATTTTCTTGGAGTTTTTCTCTGTTCTCTTTTGGATAGTCCTGTCTTCCTTACTTTGTGTAATATTGAGACATTTTTGTTGGCATGTTGTTCCCTTTTCCTCTCACAAAAAACCATCCCCTTGATGTGTGTGTGCAAAGATTTGAATGTAGATAGGCCCTGTTCACTCATGAGTTTTCTTTCCTGAAAATGTAGCTTTAAAAAATATGTTGAAGTTATTAAAAAAAATTCTCTTGTCCCAATTCGAATAACAGCTTCTGATAATTGTTGTATAACATGACTGTTGTATGTGAATCAATTATGAAATTTTTTTTAAGTGATTTTTTTGCCAGGCTAAAGTTTTTTAGAGTTTTTTGGTATATTTTAGCATTAAAATGTTTTCATAGAAAACTTTTTAAAATCTTTAAAAAAAAAAAAGAACTTAAAAAAATTATTTTAAAAAACTGTTAACTTTAAAACTTTAAAAAAAATTATGAACTTCTGATGTTTTTCTGTGATACTTCATCATGCTTGTGTGCCGCCCTCTTGTGTTGTTTCAAAGTGTCGTCTATGTGTTTAGCACTCAACTGGTTGAAATGGTTTTTAGGTAATGTTTTAAAAGACTGTTTGTCTCTTACTTCAAGTTGTCTGAGGAAGATCTTGTGAAGAGATTAAAACGCTGAATAAAGTTTTTCATCAGGAGCTCAGCAGTGTGCAGACTTGTTTATGCTGCGAGTGATTTTCTCATTCTTCACCCCCCGTATTTTGGTGAGATGTGCGCACAGTAGGTCTTTTTCTGTAGTCTGGCTGAGTTTTCATTTTTTCTTTGGTTTATTTGTTTTACACATACAATATAACCCTCTGTATGAGTGTTTATGTAAAGAAATAATAACATGATATTAAAGGCCGTTGTATATAAAACTCATAACATTTTTACCAACTTGGAATTCATGGTTTTCTAATAAAATACCAAACTTAGAAAGTTAAATGGCAAAATTTTTAATGTGGGGGACACATTTACCTGAAGAAGCATTTTACAAAAAAATAGACACAAAGCACAAATTACAGTTCAGTTTCTTGATCAAAATAGGAGGTATGCACACATTTTTTCCATCAGCTCAAAACATTACTGAAACAAAAAATATGTTTAAATATGTTAATACCCCTATTTACTCAGACTATACATTGCTGCTCAGACTAAAAAAAAATAAGTTAACTCAACATTTCTCAACATTCAGGTAATTTTCTTATTTAAAAAGATTATTTTCCTACTTTAATTGTGCACACTATTAAAACATGGACAGCAGCTCAACAACAGCTCCGACATTTCCTTTTCTATACCTAATTCCCTTCAGTTTCCATGACCCACTAAATCATCGAGGCTTTCTTTCTGCAGCAACCTCGTATGAACTCTGGATGTGTGTTTGTTTATCCTGTCCGCTGTGAATTACATAATCTCTGGTCACTTAGTTTTTTTCTCAGGCACATCAGATATTAATCAGCCAAATGTAATGAGGTAGAACAGAGTCTGTGATGCACCTAAAGCAGTTAAACTCCCCAGCAGAACCCATTTCTCAAATCTTTTGTGTGGTTGCTTAGCATCCAGCATCACCTGAGGGCTTGACACTAAATGACGTAACTGTCCGAAGTGCATGGGCTACCTACTAAGCCGAGCCTGAGGAAACATCTTTGTGTCTGAGTTCTTTAATATGGCTGCGTGTGAAACAGCAAAGGGCCACTCAGCAAAATTTACAGAGAAAAAAAAAAGTTGAAAGACATTTTGAATTAAAGAGTAAGGAATCTGA
>JAQLOL010000005.1:13596116-13640463 GCA_029783665.1 Naso thynnoides | reverse complement strand
GCTAACACCCAGATAATGCAATCAGTAGTTGAAATACTCCTGCATGTATACACCTCAACCAAACCTGGATTGGCCTAAGCATTCTGCACATCATCAGTAGTCCATAGAGTGACCTTTGACCCAGAAATAGCATTAAATAGCATAACTTTGTAGAAGAAAGCCGGGAAGAAAACAAAAATCCTGTAAGCAAGAGGGGTAACGTACATGGAATTTGGTCCAAAAGCAAAGCATAGATACAAAATGTCCAGTGTTGTTGGAGTTGTCCAGGTTTTCACTGTCAGATATGGATTCCGCTAGCAGCTTGCTAACTTGTTAGTAGCTTGTTTGGCTAACCAGAGGAAGGCCCAATAGCAACCATGTGATCGGGGCATATTGCAGCCTACCATAGTGGAGTCAGGCAATAAATTGATTCTCCCTCAGCGCTTTTATACTGGGACAAGGACAGCGGTCCAATAAAATGTCCCACTCAAGCTATAACCGAAGCCCAAATTAACAGTGTATGTAAATGTGCTGAAGGAGAGACGCATAAGTCCTGTGTGCTTTTAGGCAAGTAGAATACAATATGCTGAAAAGTTATTATGGAATTTTTGCCTGGTGACACCAAAAATAAATTGCCTACCTCAGCTTTAATTATTCACCAAGTGTTAAATGAATATTAAAAATGACTTCTCTCTGTTTTTCCCCTCAGACATGAAAGCTCAGGACTTCTCCATGGGAATCCTGTGCAGTCCAGATATTTCTAAGGTGACCAGGTGTATGGAGCACGCACTGACTGCTTGCTTCCCACGCACACGTTACGCTGCAGGATGGGATGCAAAGCTTTTTTGGATCCCTCTGTCCTACTTCCCTTCATTTGTGTCAGACTTTGTTGTCAAAGTGCTTCTTCCTTCACCTAAGAATGCCAGAAACTAAACAGCTCAACCATTTTCACCACTGAAACTGCAAAATAGTTTGTATGACAGGTATTTGTCTGTAAATGGCAACTGAGAGTGCTAAAATAAAAAATAATGTTATAATAAGGATAAGAAAGAAGTATCAAGACCATGTTACAAAATAGGAAATTTATTCATTTATGTCTCAGCAGCAGCAATTTTACCATTTGGGCATGTTGGTGGATGATCACAGATATGAGTTTTTATTTGTTCTTATTATGATACAAAATAAATCACTCTGTAAAGTAAAGAATTCATTTGCTGTGTTTATAAAACGACTTTCTAAAACTGCATCCTCAGGTCATGTGTTGCTAAAAATAATCAGCTACATAAATTAATTTCCGTGCAACAAACAAACATGGGCACGTTCAAGTATTGTTCCAAACAATTTTAGGCCATTGTTCCAATATCATTACTTTAAAAAAAATGATCATTTTGAATCAAAGTCATCCGGGAACACAAGGAAGAAATTAGTGTCATGACGTACGATAAGTATGCCTGCATCTGTTTACAGGGATGGAATTGCATGAGTTAAAATCCAATTAGTCTTGCTTTTATTTTGTTTTCCGCCCTGAAATGAGGTATATAAACACAGAAGATGAACAAATACATCTTCAGTTTTGTTCAGTGGCAAAAAAATAATATCATCACTTGACACATTTCTCTGATAACCTTCGATCATGTAAGTACTGTACACTCAGAATGCAGCCCACGTTTTATGTGTTACTGTGTTTGTGTTGGATTATTCATATGATCTATTTCAAAGATATTTTCTGACAACATCTTACTGTTCAAATTTACAAATATACAACTTATTTATTAACATTTCTATCAGCAGCTTCAGTGCAAAGATATACATATTGTACATCAGAATAAAGAAAACATTAACACAAGAATTGGCATAAGAAATGTCAGAAGGCATAGTCACAGCAGACCTCTTTCTTCATTCTATAGAGATGTATTCCTCTTTCCTAAAACAATTTGAGTTTTGTACACAGGCTGCATAAAAAAATAAATTCTGTGCAAAGTGTGTTTCTTTTTTTTTTTTTTTCTCGATTCCCGTCTGCGAGAGAAGGGTTATACGTCGCTGTCCTCTTTCACGAGGTTGGCTGTGTCTTTGAAACTGTCCTCGGTTGGCGAAAAGGCGCTCGGACGATCCCTCTTCTGAGATTTGGCGGGGGGTGCAAACGGAGACGGCTCAGGGGCAGAGGAGTCTTCACTGCTTCCTACAGGCTTTTCGTCCTTCATCTGTGGAACCAAGCAGAGAGTCAACAGGAAGAAATGAAACCTACACTTCCCTGTTTCGTGAAGGCGTCTTTGAAGTGTCCAAACTTACCTCTGAATATGAAGGGTTTTCAAATGTGGTGCTTGGCTTTAATTTCCGCTTGAATAGGCTCCACTTTGACTCCTGCAAGCCAACACACACATATACAGTGAGATGGCCTTACAGTATGGGCCTGATGTAATTAGACTCCAAATACAGAGTACTAAATTGCATGTTCACTCTAACATATTGCATGCTTTGTTGAACATTTTGCAAGTGATCTCCTAAAAACAATTGCATGACTGACAACACGCAAACATGGTGGAGGGAGAATTCGGAGAATGACCAGCACATATGCAAAATGAAATGGAGAGGGAAGAGAGGAGTGCACTGGAGGAGAGACACGCCAGCTGTGAAACAGAAAAGAGTAATAGGAAGACAAATATGGATTTAATTTAAGCCACAGTGGTTGTGAATGGCGCTTTGTTTGGCTATTTGCCACAACAAGAGTTCATGTGCAAAACCAGATAAAAGCCATTCTCTAAATGAAGAAATAAATTAAAATTACTTTACGATGAAATAAGATAACAAAAATACATATGATAGAATAAATAGTATTTTATCATATTTTTTGTTATCCTAAATCATGTTTTTTTATTCATTTTGCAAGAAACGATTTTACAAAGCATAAATTACCTTGTATGAGACTGCAGAGAGCATCTCACATGAGGCTCCAAGTCAGCATTAAGCTCATCCAAAAGCTCAAAAATTGCATCGCCGGATAGGCTATACGTATATTTTTTTTTCTGTCATACTAAAAATGTTAACATGAGTGGCAAAAACACGTTATCTATGCATTCTGTCATTGAGCCATTGCCTCCTCATCTCCCCAATAACAGCAGCTGTCTGTGTGCAACACTGGGCAGGTTAACAAATCCCTCTCAAACATATTACATGCAGACACAAACACAGTCAATGACATCAATTTCAGGCTTGATAAACTGCAATGTTTGTGCTAAATTATTGTATTTGCATTTTCTCACACTCAGGTAAAAAAAAAAACATGTTCCCCCATATTCTTTAAGGCAAAGTATGTGCTGTCTCGCACGTTTGAAAGACACAATCCTCAGTGCGCCCCCTTCAGTTTGCACATTGGTTTGTGGGTGATATCAAGTTTGCATGTTTTTACACATGCTAACATTTAGTCAAACAGGCCCTCAGCATGTGTGGTTTTCTGTGAACGGACTCACCTGCACAGGTTTGGCGCTAACAGCAGATGTACTCACAATGCCCGCGCTCTGACCACCGCGATACGTTGGGTTCACGAAGTTGTTCCCGAACTGTTCGCCGCTCACATTGACAGTCACCTGTTGAAAAATGTGCTGCCCTGTCAGTTTTATCAGCTGTGATGACTCATGATTTAAGTCATAATGGTAATTAGAGTGTATAATGGTAAATTTTGAGGGATTAATATAATACTCAAGCAATAACAAGGTGCTTCACGCACATCCACACATTTTTGGCCAGATTCTCTTTATTCTACGTGAACGACCATGTTTTGATCAAAAGCTGTGTTCAGTTAAAAGGTGATATGAAAGAAAAAATCTTGCTCTCTGGTCAGCAAACACATACATCAAACAAATTTTATATCTTGATCTTGAAAACGAGCACCTCAGCAGCATTATGAGTCAAACTTTGTTAGCTTCAGAAGAAATTCCACAACATTTGGCTCCAAAAAAACCCACATTTTTGGCCAGCAGTTTGCTTATTTACTACATTTCATTCAAATTACTTCATCATAAAAAGCACTATGCCATGTACATTCCTGATTCCAAAGGAGCTGGGCCACTGTTTAAAACAAATAAAACAGAATGTAATAATTTGCTAAAGCTTGTTGACATTGACTCCATACAATTAATGTTTTTCCTCATCAGCTTCTTTGATTTTTGTAAATACTTGCTTACTTTGAATTTGATGCCAGCAACATGTTTCAAAAAAGTTTGGACAGGAGCAACAAAATATTGTGTTAGTTGTGGAATGTTCAAAAACCTGTTTGGAAGATTCTACGGGTTAACAGGTTTATTGGTTGGCCCCTATGAGTATGACAGGGGTGGAGTCACATCCCCCATTCCCTCCGCCTTGTCTGGAAGTGTTACTAACATTGTGTGAATGGATAAAGC
The DNA here is from genome assembly GCA_029783665.1 of Naso thynnoides. Taxonomy (NCBI): domain Eukaryota; kingdom Metazoa; phylum Chordata; class Actinopteri; order Acanthuriformes; family Acanthuridae; genus Naso; species Naso thynnoides. The sequence continues at coordinate 13,636,087 of JAQLOL010000005.1, read as the reverse complement.
AGATTTATTTTGTGTCGCATGATATTTGTATGATGTAAATTTCAACTTTAATTTGTGGTTTCACCTATAAGACCATTTAAACGTCTGTTCATGTCGGCTGCGAAGCAAGGCGGGCAGCACTGGTTCCCGGATCTCTCTCGAGAATTTTGTCAAGACAGACACACGTCTTGAACAAAGGCAATTTTCTCTAGATTTGTGTGTCTGAAAAATGTCATTTTTGTGTCAAAATGTTTGGAAGATTCCTGTCTTGTGAAAAATAGATCTAATATGTATCTTGGTGACAATAGGGTGAAAGAATTTGTCATAATATGTGATCACAGTCTTTTTTCCCATAAGAATGAATGGGCTCAGCACTGCTTCCAGTCTCCTAAAGGGGTGGGCCGTGGCAAAACCCATGTGACACTGATACAGGAAATGAACAGTCAGTGAGAGGTCTCGCTTCCTGTCAACCATCTCTGGTGATGGTCACTTTGTGAAGAGGACTGATGTTACTGCATTGGCTCTGGAGCACTTCATAAAACCATAAAACTGTCCCTAAACACACGTGTCTGCCAGTTATTTCATTCTGTTCTTATTTATATTTAACACAACGTCCTAAAAAAATTTTGGACTGTTTTTTTTTTTTTTGCTGTTGTTTTTTTTGGAGTGGTGGTGGGTAGGGTGGTTTGTTTTAATTTGAAACATGAGTGTCAACTGCTGGGACTCTTGTCTTATCCATGGGTGTTAATTTGTGATGAAACATTTAAAAAGTATGATGCAAAAGTTAAAAAAAAAAGAATTCCTTTATCATGTGTAAGTACCTGTGTGGCATGAATGACAGCAGGATCACCGGACACTCCTGGAGCTGTGGCATATAATGGGTTCTCAAATGTCATTGGCTGCCTCCCAGCTTCTATGGCAAAATTATCGTCCTGTGGGGACATAACAGTGATGAGATTTCTCTTTAATTTTAATAAAGACACAACATGAAATGTTTCTTAACTGCTACTCAAAAAAACTGTTTTAAAAGGAATGGTAAAATGGAATTTGTTAATAAATACCTAGAGCGTAGAGCACTTTGGTTGTGAATCAAAAATGCTGACAGGAGAGAAAATATTAACCCCTTAAAAGCATCCTTGCAGGACTCACCATCTGCATGGCTGTGTCAATGAATGACACACCGATGTGTGTCGGTCCGAGGTCGACATTATCACCTGAGCGAAACGTCACCCCGTTCCCGGTGTCACCGGACTTCACTAGGCTGCTGAGGCTGCGCAAAAACAAAACACTCCAGTCTGATCTTTGGCCTCAATTTCTTGAAGCAGCAACTTTCGCAGTTTTCATTGCTAAGCTCATGCAGTCAGAGAGCAGAGATACCTGGGTAGTTTGGGCATGGAGGGGATGAAAGATCCAGTTCGTTTGTAGTTGAGGAAAACGCCAACAACCAAAGCTCCAGTGATGAGGATAATGATGACAGCCAGAAGAACAGCCACAGCTGAAAACGAGAAGAAAATATTTTGTTGTATAAGTGTTGAACACAAGAAGATGCTGATCACAAACATTCCTCCTGTTATAACATTTTGCTGAAAAGTCCGTTACTGCTAATGTCATTTGGATGACCCATTAGGCCGATTACCGTTACAGAAGTTAAACAGTGATCAGTTGAAGTAGTGCTTGGCTATTCATTAGGACATTTTAGCCAGTCAACTTCTTTAGCAACTGCTGAACTAGACTGTTCTCTAAGCTCTTTTGCTGGCCTGAGTAGCTTTTAGGTAGATAAGCAAGAAGGGTGACTTCATCACATTTGGCCTTGATCTGCTCCTGCAAAGCCAATAGATCATGACTGTTACTGTGCAGCAGCTGGTACATGAATGTAGGACTACCAGGAACTGACTTCATGAGGATAAAAACATAAATGGTGAGATAATGGGTGAATCACGGTACCTGTTCCTGCTGGGGCGCCTCTTGATTTCCCCATCTCACAATAGCTACCAACATAACCGTATGGACATCTGCAGAAAGTCATTAGAAAGTATTTTTTTAAAGTTTGAAAACAACATTTAGAAGTATTGATGACAAGGTGGGATACCAAAAAACATGAGGCATTAGTGGATATTACTGATGGAGAATCAATCACTGATGTAAATGGCACATTCAGCTGAACTCACTTGCACTTGGGCAGACCGCCTTCATCAGTGTAGCAGGTTCCACCATTCATGCATCGACATGCAGGGGGCATTGTAACAGGTGCCTCATTGGCTGCAAGGGCAAAAGCCGGGCATACACAGAATCAACAACATGGTTTCACAAAACCACGCAGGAGCAGCCAGGCACATGGGAAGACGGGATTTATGAATGCAAAATGCAACGCAACACAACAGCTAGCTTTCAAGTGCAGGCGGCAGATACGTGAGAGCTGATCTTTACCTGCGTCACATTCGTTTGAGTCGAACTCCACAGGAGAGGAACCTTGTGGGCAGGCGCAGGTGTATCCACCCGGCCGGAGGAGACAGAGGTGGCTGCACACGTTCTTGCAAGGGTTTTGTACTGAAATAGAAAGAGCAAAGAGGAAAACAATGTTAGATGTTGTTCAGAGCAGAAAAAGTCAAATTTAAAGTTGGTTAGAGATGGTAAATACCAGGACACATTACCTCCTAATTTTTATTACAGTTCATCTACACATCTAGGTACCTTATTGTTTAAATTTAATCAAAATAATTAAATTTAAAACAGCAAAGCATGGCCTCTTTCTGTGAATTCAAATCCTTTCTGCATTGACTGTACGTTTTCTCTTCTAGATCCATAAGTTTCAGTTTGGTTGTGGTTTTAAATTAGTCTCTTAAATAGCTATTGTGCTGTTTCAACAAGCTACCTAAATTGTGTCTGCCATTAAATCTACGTTTTAAGTGTTTTTTATTTTTTACGTCATGATTTTATAATTGCCTTTCTGTTTGATTGTGTTTTTGTGGCATAATTTGTGTTTTCAATCTGTATCTGAAAAATGTTTAATCTCAATGAAGATGCCATGTTGATATTGATAAAAAATTCAATATTTTAAGCATCAAGGCCAACTGTTATCTTTTGATCTCTTCTGCGCCTATGGTTTCAAAGTAATAAGAGTATATTGTCTACCACAAGGTGCCTTATATAAATTAAATCTGACTTGTTTCTGCAAAGTTTTCTGTACAAAGTTGTTAAATCTATTCTTTATTTTCATCTTCATTGTATGACATTCTGAAAAACTACTGATACTGTGTCAGCAATAAACCAAAATCATTCTATGAATCTCTTGAGTTCAGACCTGACTGGTTGTGTCGGTGCTCCTGGTAAATGCGGACTTGAGTCAGCCAGGGGTTGATGGTTAGAACTTTGACTTTATGTCCTTTTCCAAACTTGTTAGTCTTCCACACTTCACCTTTGTCCTTTGTTGTCCAGTACACATGACCCTCAAACACATCCAGACTGTAGGGATGCCCAATGTCTGAACCGGAGAGAATTAAGATAACAGCACATTTTAAATGAAATACTTGACATATCTGTGCTGTTCATATAAAACTTCATGTACGTTTCTGCAGACTTGCTGCCCTACATCTCAGTGTACTTACCTCCTGATATGACGATCTTCCTGTCTGTGCCATCGGGCTTCATGGACTCAATGATGTTCTCTTTGGAGTCACACCAGTAGATCCTGTTTCCATTCAGAAAATCCAGAGTCAGACCAGTAGGCCAGCCCAGGTCTTCCTCCTGCACAAGCACCTCTCGGTGCTGACCGTCCATCCACGCTGATTCAATTTTGGGTTTCCTGCCCCAGTCTGTCCAGTACATCATTCTGCCCACAGAAATAATAAACACAGAAAGTTATTCTTCATGACAGATGCAAATGATATATTTTAAAAATCGAGCTCCTCAGTCTTATACCCGAGTGACGGATTGAGTGCAATGGCAGCAGGATGGTCAAGGTCTGCGTGGATCAGCCATTTCCTGTACCGCCCATCTAGTTTAGCCACTTCAATCCGATCAGTGCCCGAATCTGTCCAGTAAATGTGCCTGTAAAAGGTGATAAACTGAGCAACTGAACAAAATCTAGAGCGTCCTCAATATACAATGGTGAAGTCAAAATCGTGGTGAATTACCCGCCAACCCAGTCCAAAGCAATGCCATCAGGACTGGCGATGTATCTCAGGTTCAGATCCACCTCTTTCACTGGGTTGTTGCCGTAATCGTTAAATGTGGTCATGTAGGCACGTTTGATGGAGCCAAACTCAGATCCCCGACCCAGAACTGTCCAGTACACAATACCTACAGTGCATCAGGAAATAACGATTATCAAAACTTCAAGATCTTGCTGCTTTTGTATTCTCAGCAGCATTAAAACAGTTACAGTAGCAGTCTTACTAAGTCCTTGTCCCTCCGGATCCCACAGGTAGTCCAAGGCTTGGATGTGCTCAGCGTTGTCCACATAGTCTGAATACTGCTCAGAGGACAGGTTGAAACGACGGATGCGAACATTGTCTGGCAGGAGGAGCACTGGTGGGTTTCCTATACAGGATTCAGGTGCAGTGAATGCCATTAACAATATTGCAAAGTTTGTCTTAACTTGCTAGTGACTGGCAGCAACTGTAGATAATTTTCTCCTGTATGTGTGTCAAGCTCTTACCCTGTGCAGCACACTCTGTCCCATGAGGCTCACCGAAGGAGTGGAAGCCGTCTGCACAGAAACACTCGTAGCTGCCTTTTGTGTTTATGCATTTTTGAGGACACGTGCCATGCACTTCACATTCATTCACATCTGTTTCCAAAAGCAGAAGAATAAGGAGAAGAACATAAGCTGACTGTGATGCCTGGGTCACACATCTACAGCACGTCTGCATCGCCAGTCTGCTGCATCTCGCTCACATTAATATGAAAGTGTTTCATGTCATTATATATGACGCTTTTACTTCATGTTTAGTTTAGACAGAAAACTGTGTGCCGTGAGGAGAGAGAAAGGAGGTGGGAGAACTGCAAGTCAAGCTGCAGCTTGATCTTCGCTGCGCTGTGAGGATGAAATGTCACGGTTATTGCCTATGATCCGTAACTTTCTGACCAAACAGCCTCATGAAAATGACCTTTTACAATTCTTTTATTATTAAATTAGTTGAGCAAGTCATTTGGTGCTTTTGCAGTCATGATATTAACCGGAGAAAGATTACATGTTCTGTTCTCGTTCAGACACTGCAGGTGTTTCACCCTTCCAGGCCGGTGCAATGTGCACTGTGTTGTTAGATAAAGTTATTGAACAATCAAGGTTAAAAAGCAAAACTAAACTTCACAATATTGGGTCTCTGGTTTGACTTTCATTTATCCTAAAATAAAAGCTATAACACAGAGAACGGTCTGTTGTTCAAATCAAGATCCTTTAAATGCTTCACAAAAGAATCTTTAAATGAATTAATGCTTTCCACATACATGCTTGTGAAAGATTTTATTTTGAAGGACAACACTGGAAACGTTGAAACTACTGTGAATGTTGCTGGTATATTGTCAATACGACTTTTAACAGTTTTTTTTCTGTCTATTTTAGCAGAGAAAAAATCAGTGAGCCTCTTGAACTGAACTGCTGCTGGCGTGTGTGAGACGTGTGTCTGATGTGCCTCTCCCGCGTGCCGTGTGCCCCAGTTTGTTTTAATGGATGCCAAAAAAATAAGCAGATGTGCTGCAGACGCAGATGCGACATGTTGTGTTCCAGCCATGAGAAGTCTGTGTACTTCTGTGTCATTATTTAAATGGACAGAGACTAAGTGATGTATGTTCTACCTTCACAGTTGTGTCTCTCAGTCGGTCTGGGCTTGTAGCCGGGTCTGCATGAACAGAGAAACCCTCCCTCTGTTAGGTCGGTACAGTTGTGCTCACAGATGTTGTCACTGCATGTGTGTCCACTGCCATGATCTGACAGGAGCAAATACAAAAACACACTGAATGTCAGAGAGCATTATAGACATGCTGGTGGCACTACATTAAATCTACCACCATTTAACTAACTACAAACGATCTGAATAAAACTCAGCAGAGGAGGTGCAAACTTCTTCCATACTGAACCTAAAATCTTGAAATCTTGCATTTTAACAGAACTCTTGTCTGCAAAATTTAACATACTTCCACCAAAAACGATTTTGGAAAATAACTTATAATTTTGTTTATTTGAAGACTATCTCAAGATGCATTGTGAAGTAACCACTAATTGCTTCCTGCATGTAAACGATGTATAAACCTGTTTAGTTAACAAGTGGAGACAGAGCTATTTTTCATTTTACAATTTATGATCATTACGACTGTGCTCTTTATTCATGTACTTACGGCAGCCAAGCTCATCTGACTGGTCTCCACAGTCATCATAATCATCGCAGGCGTACTGCAGAGGGATGCACTGTCCGTTACTGCATTTGTACTCATCATCTGTGCAGGGTCCATGAGTGGGGCTTTGGCCTTGATGAAGAGAACACAACAACTCAAGAGATGCTGTGGACGCACATTGTTTTGTTTGACACAGAAAATAAATCACGGTATTAAAATGCAGAGATTAATGAGGCCATCAGGTACAATCTATCATGCTTACAGTTTTCCTGTCTCTCATCAGAGCCGTCACCACAGTCATCAACAGAGTTACACAACTCGTGGCTGTAGACGCAGCGGTTGTTCTCACAGCGGAAACGGAATGGAGTCTCACACTGGATTTCCACTACGGATGAACAGAACAGCCAGAAACAGCAAATTTGGGAGATTAAAAATCTAAGTACAAGCAGTTTATACAGTTAGCTATGATGTAATCCTGAACAACATGGCGGGAATCTAGTGAGCTTTGAATTGTTGTGTGCTGGATTTCTTACGGCAGAGGTGAAGCTCCTCGTCTGAGTTATCTCCGCAGTCGTTGTCTCCGTCACATTTCCAATGTGGCTGAATGCACACGTGGTTCTTGCACTCGAACAGGAAAGGGGGGCAGTATGTGCCGTTGGGAAAGCGGGTCGCTGAAAGTCAGAAGCCTTCTGTCAAACCTAAGCTTATAACCAAACTCACAAGTCTCATTCCTAAATGAGGATTAGGGTTAGGACACATACATGCTATGTTTAGTATTGTTTAAGCCCTGTTTTTGTAATGTAGACAATAGCTATCACAGGAAAAAAACATTCAGTGTGGAACACGTACGACAAGACGTCTCATCTGTATAATCCAGACAGTCGGGGTTTCCGTCGCATTTGAAGCGTTCAGCAATACAGTGTCCACTGCCGCACTGGAAGTAGCCGGGATGACAAGTCCGGAATTCTGCAAACACCCAAAAGAGCACAAAATTTATGGAAAAGAAGCACAAACCTTGTCAGACCTACAATAAGGACACATTTAGCAAACTGAATAAAAGATTGTTGTAAAAGTTGTTTAACACCACAAATAGTCACATTTTTTACTAACCCCCTCTGAAACCTACATAGACAAAGAAACACAGTTTCACAGTTTCATATTTTGCAAATCCTGAGCTTATTCTTTCACTCAGTATCAAGTGTTATACATCCTATGATTCAGGGGAACCTACTCTTTCATGTCAATGCAGTGTAAGGTCACAATCATTGCACAATCATTGCCTTCCAAATTTGCCTACAAAAAACAAAAAAAGTTCAATTAAAAAAAAAACTTTTGTTTTGTTGGATAACTCCGGAGTCAACCATGGAATTTTTGTGTTTTCAATGTGAAAAGTTATATTCAGGTGTTTTGAAGCTCCATGTAAAGTCTGGTGCAAATTCACCTTTTCCTAAGTGAGTTACAGCCATTCATTTGTATATCATCCTGGGCGTTCTTTGGTAGACAATGTGATAACATAAATTTTGCTGCTGTTTTTTATACTTTGTTTAATATCACCTCTGAAAGTTAACATCAAAGTGTTGTACATAATTGATCGTCAAGACCTGAAATCGGCCCTGAATGTCACACAGATGTCATTTAAAGCGCCTTGGAAAGTGAGAATCTCACGCTTTGAAAACAGTTCAGAGCTCGTCTGTAACTTAAACGGTTTAAAGGTAATTTAATATTTTAGAAAACATATCTCAGTGTTACACCGATGCCAGGCTAGGTTTAGGAGGGTTAATTCCTACATGGGACACTTTTTCATTTAGGTAGCTCATACAGGAAAACTTCCACATATGTGATGTCCAGGAAGAAAACATTGATCTGTCATGTACTTTAGCAGCACTCTAAGAAAGGAGCAGCGTGCAGGACACTGAATTAACTATTTTGAACAGATGACCATTGGTGGTCCTGTCTGTGGTTCAAGACATTAAGTTTTATTGCCTCTTTGTTTAGTGCAGCCCTCCGTTACTCACAAACAGCCAGCCAACAAAGAGCCTCCACTTACCACAGTCTCTTTCATCCGAGTTGTCCTCACAGTCGTTGTCATGGTCACAGACCCAACGGTCAGGAATGCAGCGCAGATTATCACAGCGAAACTCGCTCTCCGTGCACGCGCGCGGTGCTGAGGGACAACATGAAAACAGAAATCAGTGTGGAATTAATCAAACGCAGAACTTTTGAATTAAAAGTTTCGGAAAACAGGCACATACAGCAAATATAAAGCAGAGGGGCTCTGCAGTGTCTTGGGTTAAACTTTGAGATGTTTCCCAAACCTGTTAGAGGTTTTTAAATGCTGTTGATTATTTTCCTTCATATTATAACTGAAAACATCCACACTAAACTGTACATGTTGCCGATACTCTGCCGTGAGCTCATGAGTTCAATGAAAACAAGCTCTCCTGGAGTCAGCAGCACAACAACGAGGAAAGCAGCATCACCACAGTTTAACGCCAGCCACTGTCTCTCTGTTGAGAAGCTGCATCATCATAAGCTGGCATGTTCTCAGACATGTTTAAATTCTCCAGGGCAAAGGGCGACAGACTCCTTTCCTCCCTCTCTCTGACACACTGAGGACAGCTTGTTTCTCTAGCAGCTGATAAAACCACCTCTCTCATCACTCCGCTTTCTGCACAAGTGTTGAGCCTCTTACGAAACCTCCCAGCTTCTGATGAAACGATCGCAGGAGTTATCTTCACCATCAACACTCTTTTTTCATGTGGACACTTCATAGGAGTTACGCTAAAATCCCACAGCAAAACCACTTAAAAGTCACTTGATGGTATCAAAATGATAAGGCCTGATATGCACTGCTCACACTCTCAAAGCAAAGACTCAAATGCAACTGAATGATGGAACTTAATCGTTGTCAGTGAACAGCACTCACTGCAGCTGCGCTCATCAGAGTTGTCCCCGCAGTCGTCATCGCCGTCGCACTTCCATCTCAGCGGGATGCAGTGGTGGTTGTCACAGCGGAAGTCTCCGCTAGGATCACAGGTCAGTTCATCTGGAGAAAGAGCATGTTTGCTTAAGTGTGTCTTGTCAACTTGCTCTGCCCAAGAGAGCTAGAAGAATATTCTTTATCCAACCACCTTTTTCAACTTATACACCTTAAGGTTCCTGAACTTACTACATGTGACGGAGAGCGCATGTCTGCATGCAACATGCAAACAGGAATATGCCACTTGGACTAAAGACATAACGTGCTCTAGCATACTACATGGGGAAAATAATTGCTTACATGCATTGCCTCAGTCTTTTGTAAAACATGAATTTTTTCACTTTTTAGGCAAATAAAGCTTTTTTTTTTCTGTACCGTGCAGGGGAAAACACAGAATCATTTACAAGAATGTTAACACAGGTCCATCTGGCTAAAATTAATGCAATTAAATTCAGCAGTCCTGCAATAAATCCCACATTGATAAAGATTACAATTTTCCCTTAATGTTGCAGTTGCTTGTGATGCTTAAGAACTACGATGTGTAATGTTTTTCAGCCTTTCCTCATTGCTTATTTACCGCTTTGAATGAAATATTAGAAATACCTGTATGTATAACACAATACTGATCAACAGGAAGACACACTTGTATGTTCCAAATGGTCGTAATGTGGAATCAACACCGAAGGCTTTACCAAATGTCAGATTTTTTACATTCAAAGCTTCTATAGGGGTTTTCAAAACCCTGAAGTTTACAAAATAAAGTCTGAGCTCTCCTCTAAGCAGGGCATCAGCTCAAGATCAGTGTTTTTTCTTCCAGAAGCTCAGATCTGCTGCTGACTCTCAGCAGCAGCAGCATCTGTCTGCAGGTGTCTGTCTCTCTGCTCCAACCCTTCCAACTTACACAAACCTTCCAAACGCTGTCGTACTCATGACAGCCCTACATAATCCAATGGTAATTTAAAATGTAAAAGCTAATGAACAAGTTTATGAAGACTTAAACTACCTAATATTGTGCATTCCAATGAATTTCACATATTTAACAGCTCCCTTTAATTAGCTTGTAGCCACATTGTACCAACACATATCTGTGTTTTAACCTTTGGATAAAAGTGGGGAATGGAAACTCTCGCAGCTGTAATTGTTTTTCACATCCATGAGTCACAGATGAAAATAGATGATGATGCTCCAGCATCTAATTCTATTAATATGAGCAACGACAGCACGGTATGACCGGACCTCAACTACAGGATGGTGTAGTCAGGCTGTTAAGTAATGATAAAAGTGTCAGTTTGAAATGAAAGGCATCTTGTTTTTTAATTAAACCGCAAATAGCTTTAAAGGGAGGAGAGCAGCCTGCTTAGGACAGATGGGTGACCTCTAGCCATGCCAGTATGTGTCTGTGGAGGATAAGACTACAGGAGATGAGAAGCACAGACGGGAGAGGAGTGGAGGAGAGCTAGTCTGAGCCGTCTCTACCACACAGTGCTGGGGGTCAAAGATAGCGCAGTGTTAGCTAGTCTTGCCCTCAAAGCCCTCCACCTGGCCCATCTGCTACATTCTTACAGGAAGATTAGCACAGATCTCCCGTCCTGCGCGGGCATGGCACTAATGGAGTGAGGGCCCCTGATAAGAGACGGGAGGGCCGCGGCGGCTGTGTTTGGATCGTAGCGAAGTACAAAGAGACTTGTGTGAACCCTGCCCCCACGCAAGGACAGAGCAACAACACACACATGTGCACATACATATATACGTAGAACCATACCACCGGACAGCTCATAAATCTGTGGTGCTCTCAGTGAGAGGCAAATGGCGGGGGAGGGTGATTGGTGAGACCCTCTCCATCATCACCTCCCACTATTTCACTGTGTAATGTTCCACAGGAGGCTGAGGTGTTGCCTAATTGCCCTTCACATACTCCTCGAACACATAATCATGAGTGGATTCTTTAATTTTTAAATCCTCTGAGATCTCTGGAATCATCTCACTATCAGCAAATAAATAAAAAGATGACTTGATCGACGAGCAAAGCTTTAACATAAGATTTGAGAGCAGTCTTTCACAGTTTTCATGCCGCTGCCACGATGTACACAGACCCTTTGCGCTGCAGACTCACCACAGTTCTGCTCATCACTGTTGTCTCTGCAGTCGTTGTGGCCGTTGCAAACAGATGACAGTGGCACACAGCGATAGTTGGTCTTGCAGTTAAACTCTGTGTGGTTGTCACATCGATATGCCGGTCCCACTGAGGCCAAAAAAATACCAGAGTCGTCAAGTAAATGAGGCAGAAACTGGTGCACTTTTTAAAAATAATAATATATGGGTATTTAATGCCAAAAGTTGTCCACCCTCTAAGGTTTTGATGTAACATAGCAAAAAAAGAACCTGTGGATCACTTACTGCACTCCTCCAACGGTTCATCAGAGTTGTCACCACAGTCGTCATCAACATCACATTTCCAGCTTTGCGGGATGCAGCGTCCATTGCGGCACTTGAACTGTCCCGGGTGGCAGGTCCTGATCGAGCAGTGGTTCGGGTCCTCGTCAGACTGATCACCACAGTCATCCTCGCCATCGCACTGCCATGTCTCAGGGATACACCCCTTATTTGCACACTGCCACTCATTGCTTTCGCACTGGTGTGTCGCTAGAAGGAGCACAAGTTACAACAGCCGACTTAAAACAAGTTTTTACATGAAACAGAGACGTTAGAACCTGCAAACAAACCAAAATATAAGCACTAAAAGTGAGCATTCATAAATGCATTACATTTAGGATAAATAAATTATCTAGTTAAAAGTCAGCTAAGAGATCACCACTCACCACATAGCACAGGGTCTTCATCTGAGCCATCATGGCAGTCCTGGTTGTTGTTGCACAGGGAGTGCGGATTGGTGCAGTTTCCATCATTGCACTGAAACTGGCCGATCCTGCAGTGCCGAGCTGGGCAGGTGGAAGGCTCGTCTGAGCCGTCTCTGCAGTCCCTCTGACCGTCACATTTCCACCAGATTGGAATACATCTGTTAAAGCAGAGGTGGGACAGAAATGTTTTATGTGTTTGCCAGAGCATGTTAAATTAAAACTACTTCTAAAGGATTTTTTGACTCCCTTTAAAGCTCCTAAAGACAACTTAAAACCATCACCACGGAGATTCTCGATCACTGACAACAGAGATACCATGTGGTGCCAACATTTTTATACCACTGGCTCAGGCGCCTTTGGCTATCTTAGACAGAGGTAAACAAATATTAATTTCTGACCTGATTGTTTTGTTTTCATGATTCTGAAATGATTAATTAAAAATCCAGATATTTTGGGGGGTGGGGGAAAGCAATACTTTCAATCTGCACCTTTCTGAAAACTCTGTGGGTGTACTTTTTTTTAAAATATCCTTTCATCATTCAAAACTCATAACCTTCTAACTATTATGACTTGATAAAAGGCCGCAAAAATGTAAGTGATAATGGTAAATATACAACATTTAACCTCAATAAATCATTTTTAAACTAATTGTATCACCACAAAGTTCATACATTGGGTCAGCAGAGGATTTTGTGAAAAATCAGGTAGATTATATTATGATACAAACAGCAGGGGGCACTGTTTTTCATGCATTACTATATATTTGAGTGCTTGTATGTAAATACTGCATTGTATGTAGATATTGCTTCCACGACTTTTTTCCCCTTCAGTAAAAGAAGAAAAGAATAAATACACAAAAAGTAAAACCAGGTTTAAAGTAGAGCAGCACCTTTTTTTCAAAAGACAAGCGCTGACACCAGATATGTCTCGCCCCCAAAAACCTCCTGACTTACAGATAAATTTGCCTTTTTTAGTTTGAAATAACTCCAAATTTAAAAGGCATAGTGCAAAAGTTGATGTTTTTAATGTGAAATGAACCGTGTTTAAAATGCCATCATAGTGACCACCACTTTGTATCAATATGAGTGAAGTTGTTAAAATGGGAGATAACATGGAAGTGTCCCAAACATCTGACCTGGCCGGTGTAATTTGATCGTAACAGGCTGCAGCTGCCAAATGCAACCTGGGTGGCTTCCTCTCAAACAGACCATTGCACACTTCTCTTTGGAGCAGCAACAATATTGTCATTTACTCATGTTGGTACAGGGCGGGGACGACTGTATGCATTTTGAACTGGGCTCATTTCACATTAAAATATCAACTTTTACACACTTTTTAATCTGGGGTCATTTTACAGGCAGTGCAAAATTTATGTACTATTTTTAAAAGTGCTTTCAAGTTTTGCAATTTTCCCGATTCTTTACACATGATGTGATTGTATTCCCTGTTTCAGCTATATTTGCCTGTTTGATTAGACTGACTATTCTGACTCACACCTGTCCAATGGGATTTGATGGTAGAGTGTGTGGCTGACTGGGAGCGCACAGCTTTTGACCTCACTGATTAGTTAAAAACTTTAACATTTTCCACCTGACCAGTCTAATATTATTTGATTGGTTAAAAACTTTTGACATTTGCTTAAAAAATTTAAAATTTCCCGCCTATTTTCCATCACATGAACAGACACAAACACACACACACACAAATGCACACATGGAAAGTAAATTCACTGTGACTCGGCAACCCACCTCCGGGCCTCCGGGGGGCGAGACAAAAAGTTGCAAAAATTCTGGTTTCAGTTTTGATTTTGATAATAATAAAAACCCCTGAACTGAAATAATAATGACCAACTGTTGCACCACCTGTTACCAAGAAATCCAAAACATTCCATAAGTGGGACTGTTTATGACATAGCCACTAATGCATCGCAATCATCTGATGTTTAAAATGCTGCTCATCTAAGTCGATCACAAGACATAAGACAGGAAAACATCATTACATACCGTTCATTGTTAGCACATCTGTATTGGGTGCTGGTGCACATGGGAAGGCATCGGGTCACACTTCCTATTTGGACAGTCAGGAAATGGTCGGGGCACTCACAGGTGTGTTCCTGCCCCCCATGTCGAATTAGGCACAGGTGAGAGCATCCTCCATTGTTCACAGCACAAGGATTGTTGACTGTTCGAGGCAGAGCCACAAGTCACTCAAACAATCTCAGTTCACTGCAGCCGGTCAAATACAGGCCAGGTGTTGTTCATCTTGTGGTCTCTATCTGTCTTTAAATCAACTTCAGTACATGTCAAGATAAGAAAGAACTATTTTGTAAATAAAAAGTTCTCAGATATGAGTTTGACTCACCAAAAGGCTGTCGGTATGGGTGACATACATGGATATCAAATGGTCTGTGGGTGGTGTTAACCAGGACCTGATGACCAGAGCCGTCATATTTGTTGCCTTTCTCCACTGTGCGTGTGTTCCAATCAGTCCAGTAGACAGTGTCCTCAAACACAGTCAGGGCAAACGGATGAGGCAAAACTCCATCATACACCGTGTGTCTGTGTCGACCGTCCAAGTCCGTGTATCTAACAAAAGAAAGTAAAAACCAAAGAGTTACAAGTCTCACTGCGTTTACTGCAGACAAAAACAACAGGATCAGTTCCTGACAAATTATTCTTACTCGATGTAACTGAGATGAGCATCAGACCAGTAGAGCTTGTCATTAGTGTAGTCGATCGTGATCCCATTGGGCCATTCTATCTTGGTGGTGATGATGGCTACTTTGTTGGTTCCATCCATTCCAACACGGCCTATAAAGGCTTTGTTTCCCCAGTCTGTCCAGTATACAAACCTAACAGGGAGCCAAGAGAAACAACAATGTTTACTTTTGAATAATTCTTTTTCTTTTTCTTTCTATTTTTTCAAAATACCAATAGATATTATTTGTGGGCCCTTTTGAGAATGATCTCTCAAATTTGGTCATTTAAGATGTAAGATAAAAGTAGGATATTTTAGAGTTGAACATCAAACATGAATCGATAAAACTGGCCTTAATAATTAAATGACAGCACATGTTGAACAGAAACTTCCACCAAAAATTCTCAAGTTTAAAAAGTAATTAAAAAGTTATAATATAACAGGTCCATAATTTCTTTTAAAAAATCCAATAAAGAACTATGTGATTTGGTACCAAATATAGGTGGCATTTGATAGATATATCTAGAAGATTTGGTCCAATGAATTACCCGAGTAACCTGCAGCATCTTTTATTCAATACACAGCAGGTCAATTAAATATGTAAAATGTGAACTGATATGTCCTTGGGAATAAATGGAGCTCATGAACTTAAAAGTCCACCTGAAATGAAAAATGTCTTTTAAATCCTTTTACATCCCTTCCCACATTGTTTACTTGTTGAATTTAATTAGCTAAAAACACTCTAAAAAAATCAGTTTCTTATTATTTTTTGGTTAAAATTCAGTCATATTTTCTTTCCAATTCAATTGTCATGTGACTTTTGACATCTTGCCCAGCGCAATTTCAACTGATAGTATCATTACAGGCCATGTTAGCCTGCAACTCCGTATCCCTCATTGTATCAGCGTAATCCTCCATGTTTGTTATGATCCCAGTTTTCCTTTTTTTCCCTCCAACATTTTGTCCCGCTTCTATACCCTGCTTACACCAGCAAGGTGCCATGATACAGCAGTTAGACACCCTCAAAATATTGTTTTAGGTGGACTGTATTTGAATCCTAACTCTAAAAAAAGTCTGATCTAACGTCCATTCTGCTTCTAAACTCCAAGTAATTAATAATGAATTACACCATTCTTTCAGAAAAGTTACTAAGAAAGTAAAAAATTGACAACACTAAAAACACAGATCAAAAATGCAAATAATTCTACCTGTAAAATACAAGTCTTTGCTATTTTGTGCACTGCAATGTGTTTTACATCACATACTGTGATACCAAGTTATTGTAATAAGCCATCACTGGTGACAGAGCAACCTAGTCAATAATATTGGCCTTGCCTATATATCAATCAGACTCTAACATAAGACGTAATTCTTCCTTGCCTCTGACTCACCCATATTTGGGGTGCAGCACAATGGCTCTGGGGTTCTCAAAGCAGTAAGTGTTATTGGCATCCACGCAGTGTTCAGCCAGTTTCTTAACGAATCGACCATCCAGCTCAGACACTTTGAGACAATCCAAGAAACTGTCCACCCAGTAGAGTTTCCTGGCTATCCAGTCAACTGCGAGTCCCTCTCCATGCAAAACTCCATTGACCACCACCTCTCTGTTGCTGCCATTGAAGTACATCCTCTCAATCACTCGACGGCTCACGTCAATCCAGTAAAGACGTCTGTCGACGCGATCAAAGTCCATGGCCACCACACTGGTCAAGCCCTGCAGGATCAGAGAGTAGCTTTCCCCGTCCGTCGACAGGTTCCTCAGGTAATAACGGTTGCTGAAGATGAGGTAGGGTGAGATGTTGCTGTTCTGACGGCAGCTGCGGCCGTCCGGCTCTCGTAGAAACCCCGGGGCGCACTTACACATGTAGGAGCCGACAGTGTTCTCGCAGATCTGGCTGCACACGCTCGGTGTCTCCGCACACTCATTTACATCATCACATGTTTTTCTGTCAGACATGAGGCGGTAGCCGGGACGACAGGTGCAGAAGAAGCTGGTGAGTGTGTCGGTGCAATTGTGATCGCAGTGATGGACAGATGGGTCTGTGCATTCATTGACACCTACAGTCAAAAAATCATAATATCGACAAAGTTATTTAGGTCGTCAGTAAAGATGTTTATCCTGTCAAACCAATCTAGTCATGATATGAGAAAACAAAGATGATGATATCATCTGTGATTGTCTCTTTTTTTTTTTTGGATACATTTTAGTTCCAGTCAAAGCTCTGTGAAGTGTGAATTTTTTGTGCTGTATCTACAGATGGATGCAATAATCTAAATGCAGTCTTCACATTTGCTTGCCAACTCTTGTTAAAATCACGTGAAGCACAGCTGTCCTATAATTTGGTTGTTGTACAAGCTGTCATCCAACCATTTCTTCACGACAGTTAATGGTTGTATTTCTCTCTCTTTCTCAAGATCGGTTCCAACAATTTTCTTGGAGAAAGCATGCATCCGGCAGGAGACACCCAACAGCAGGCAAACACTGAAGAAATTATGAAGTTTAAAGGATTTTGTTAATAGAAGAAAATCAACTCTCACCGCATCCCTTCTCGTCGCTGTTGTCAGAACAGTCATCGTTCCTGTTGCACACCTGGCTCAGGGGGATACAGTGTCCATTGTCACATCGGAACTCGCTAGGGGGGCAGGTGGGTGCTGGCGTATGGCACATGTGCTCCAGCTCATCAGATTCATCCCCGCAGTCATTGTCGCCATCGCAGACAAAGTCATGGGAAATGCAGCGGCCGTTCTGGCAGGTGAACTGGTGCTGCAGGCACGCCTGGTAGGTGCAGCCCTGCTCATCACTGCCGTCCCCACAGTCGTTACGGCGATCACACCTGACAGGTGACACATGTTAAACGCACATTGTCTTGCAGACTGATGATGAAAGATGTAATTTATAATATTTAAAGGTGTTAACTGTTCTTACCTGTAGGCGCTGCGTATGCAGAGACCATTACTACAGGTGAACTCATTGATGCCACAGGATCTGCGCGTGCAGTTTTGATGTTCATCTAATGCATCTGCACAGTCTGCGTCTCCATCACACACCCAGTCACGGGGGATACATTTCCGCTGAGGTGGCTGGTTGTTCACACAGGTGAACTCTGTATTTGAACATGTGCGATTGGCTGGAAAAAAAAATCAGGAAAGGGGATTCAGAGGAAGTTAAATAATGATGGTGATGACCTTAAGTAAACCTGAATATTGCAAATATTTGACTGTATTTCAAAACATGCAGCCATGACTTCAGGTTCTTAGGCAGCGAATGTGATTGATCCACATTGTTTAAAGTCGAGTCTCCTACAGAGGCTAAGGCAGCGCTGAAGTCTTTAGCTTCAGGCATCTTATTGTTGGAGCACACATCGGTGAGACGTAAGAGTCTTGATCCACCCTGAGCCAGGAAGCCAGAGAAAAGAGACATGCACAAAGTAACGAGTGAGGCAGGAGAAATCAGGAATGTCAACTCCTTGGAATGGAGACCTTCTACAGGAGAGTAAGATGCCGGGCACTGACTGCCAGTGTCTCCCACACAACACTCCCCCAGTGGTGTGTATCCTAATCCATCAGTGTCCTAAATAACAACAGGATGAGGGAAGCAGAAGGGGGCAAAGCGGAGAAGTGATGGGGAACAAGATTACAGGCTACAAAGGGAAGAGATGAAGAGTGGGAGGATGTAGAAAAGATGAAGAAGAGGAGAAAGAAGGTAATGACAGGATGCATACCACAGTTATGCCTCTCGTCTTCGTCACTCATGTCACCACAGTCATTGTCCCCATCACAGATCCAGGATGAGGCAATGCACCTGCCATCATCACAGCGAAACTGATCAGCATTGCAGGTTCTGACCAGCGTGGCTGCCGAGACAAATCATAAAACACTGAACTGTAGGTTTTGTGTTTATATTCAATATAAACTGCTTACTCTTGTTTTTGGAACTTTTTCACTTTCTCTGATTGCTAATTATCTCAGGTACTTCCCCCACTGCTTTTCCACTAATAAGCAAGGAACAATAAAACACTGGCAAAGCTTTCAAAATAGTCATGGCAACTCCACATTCCCATGCATGGTGAGCTATCTAAACAAAAGCCAAAGTGAGGCTCTGTAACCCCTGGCGGACAAAGGGAGGGGGAGGTGCTGTTTGTCAGAGGACACTGAGGGGCGTCACCACAGAGGAATGCAGCACACAATAGGAGGCCTGACTGACCACATCGTCAACAAAGAGATACACCACTGACTCGCACTCTCTGCTACATCACTCGCAGCACTCTCTCACACCAGCACACAGATGCAGACTGGCGAACAGACACAAACACACAATAACCAAGCAGCTGATAATGGGGCGGGAGCAGACACACAAAGCAGACAGGCCCATTTTGGGGGTGTGAGAGAGCTGCACGACACTCACTGCAGGAGAGAGGTTCATCAGAGCCGTCGGAACAGTCAGCCCCTCCATCGCAGTACCAGTGGCCGGGGATGCAGCGGCCGCTGGAGCAGCGAAACTCACTCTGGGAACATGTGGATGCAGCTACCGAGAAGATGAAGAGAGGCAGGACAGTATTCGTCAGTGTGAGAATCTTTACACGATGATGATGGAGTGCAATAAACACTGATCTGTTTTGTTATAACCTCTTTATCAACTCATTTAAAATCCACTGTACCAAAGCTACATGGATTAAATCCACACACAGGAAACAAGTAGGATTTATAATAATTAAATTTAAGTGTGACAAGGTCTGATTCACAAAAATAGCAGTTTGTGCTGGTGCATTTCATTTTAAAGTGAATTTTTTTTCTGTAAACTAACTTCAGTGTTGTGAGAGAACCTTTGGTGGTTATTAGGGCTTAATCATCGATGCAATTTCTCATACACAGAGGGTCATGATCAGAATCACCCTCTTAACAACTCTATTTGCTACCTATTGCCATATCTTTAATGGGGATGCATAGTATTATCGGCATGTTATTGGTATCAGCTGACATTGGCTTTAAAAATAAAAATTGTATATCAGCCAGCACGCCGATATCAGCTGATACGATAACTGATAAAATAATAGGCTCCTGCTTCCTTAAATAAATACCAGAGTTAGCGTCATGTTTTACACGTTGTTTTGCATGTTCCTTGTAGACAGATGCTTTGTTTACTTACTTTGTCACATGTGAAACAGGCCAGATTTGCCCTGGTTGTGTGTTTTGTTCTGATTGTCTCAGGGAGAGGGTCATCCAGTTTTAAGTAGGATGTATCTTACTTGTTTTGTTTAAAAGCACTTTTCATAAATAAATAAGATGTGTTTTTACACAACGTAAGTATTTTTCTTCCTTTGCACAATGCCTGCATTTGTTGGCAGGCCAACACGGTATGCATAATAATACTGTGTGTAAATTCTTCTACAGAAGAGACTTGATGATGTCTGCAATTAGGTGTGGGGAAAAAAAGATACATATATAGCAGTATCAATTACTGGCCAAATGTGTTGCGAAATATTAGTGTATCGGATATCGGCAAAAAATCCAATATTATGCATCCCTAATTTTTATCTTCAGTATGTCTGAAATCTTGGTGTGAATATTTACACTGCAATTCCCTAAAAAAAGTACATGGGGTGCCTGGTGGCTCAGTTGGTAGAGCAAGCGCCCCATATACAGAGGCTATGTCCTCGTGCAGCGGACCCGGGTTCGATTCCACCTGTGGTCCTTTGCTGCATGTCATTTCCCCTCTCTCTGCCCTGTTTCCTGTCTACTCTTCAGCTGTCCTGTACATAAAGGCACAAAAGCCCAAAAAAACAACTTAAAAAAAAAAAGTACATAATGGAGCTCTAAATGTCCAAAATCACGAATTACAATGCTTTACCTGGGATGGATGTGAAAATTACAGTCATGCAACACTACAGCAGTCAACTCCAACACAAACAGTGATTAATTATGAATGTCTGAAATATTAAAATTATGCCACAATGTAAACTATTTCATTTTCATTATGAAGGGCACAGTGACTGACTTAAAAGGAGGGAGGGAGTCGAAGCCAACATTTTGACTTGTCATGGCAGCAAAAGGACAGGTGGCATTAGTAATATTTATAACAGCACCATCTAAACTAAGAGTCTCAGTATGTTGCCTGGTATGCAGGCATTCACAACATCCTGAAACTGATGCATATGAATAGAATCTAATCATTATCACTGTTACTAATTTTGTTGTTACAACTTTGCTGTCTCTATGAACATGTTGCTAAAAGGTCTATTCAGGCTATAGCTACCTCATAAAAGTATAACGATATACTCCAAAAGAAAATATTAATAAGCAACTGAAACAGACAAAAACAAACCGTGGCTTTAATCCTGAAACTGCTGCTGAACTCACCACAGTGTGTTGGGCTCTCGTCGCTCATATCCCCACAGTCATTGTCTCCGTCACACAGGTATGAACGCGGGATGCAGATGTTGGTAGATTGACATTTTGTGTGCTCTGGCTGGCAAGTTCTCTCAGCTGAGATAATCATAAATTTTGAATATTTACTATAAGTTATAGCCACTTTGATCTAAACATCAGTCTTTGTTTCATTTTTGTTGCAAATGGGATACTCACGACAGTTTTGTTCATCAGAGGTCCCGTTGTCATAGCAGTTGTTGATGCCATTGCAAACATAGTCCTTCGCAATGCAGCGGCCATTGTTGCAAGTGAATTCTGTGTTGGGGTCACAGGGTCTGAAGAGACAGCCCACCTCGTCACTGTTGTCTCCACAGTCGTCATAGTGGTCGCAGCGGTAGTGGTAGGGCACACAACGGCCATTGCCACAAGTAAACACTGTTGGCTCGCAGGTGTGGAAGGCTGACAATCAGAGTAAAGTAACAGATCAGAGCTCTGACCAGTAGAAAGTGAGATCAGGAGAAAGGGGGCTGATACACACATGCAGGGACAGCTCATTTTACCTGACAAGTCAATAAAGGATGACAGCACCTGTGGGACTGCATGCAAAGATATAAGCACACAGATTAATTTGTTAGTGCTGATTGTTTAAATGCTGTTAATGGAAACTTAATCAGGAAGTGCAATAATACACACCAACATATTTGAAGTCAAGTTTAGGTCCTATGAAAGAAATTGGTTAAAGAAAAAACACAGAACTTGTTAGTATTAATGAAGGTAAAGAAAAGAAATGAATGTTCTGATTTACTCATACAGGAGGCGTTAAAGGAGAAGTTTGTTTTTTGGCACATAAAGCCTTACAATAAGGATATTTACCATCATATACAATGTTCTACAGCTTTATCATGACAACCTGTGCAGTCCTGAGAGCTGCAACTCATTGCTGACATCACCGCTAGCTGAAAGCAATGGAGGAAAATGTGCACTAAGACAATCCGTCACAAAACACAATAAATGTTCATTTTAAAAGACGTGAAACTTGCCTTATGTACACTAAACATGAAGCTAAACATGGATATATAACCCAAAAGCAACTCATTCAGCTGCTTCACAAAACAAACAGCCATTTATTAGGCAATATATCTGTGTTCAGCTTTGTGTTTTAGTGTCAGTACAGGTGAAGACGCCACTAAACATTCGGAGAGTTTCACGTCTTTGAAAAAAAGTGTTTATTTATTTTTTGATGGATTGTCTGCGTGCACATGCTCCTCTGTTGTTTTTAGCTGGCGGTGACGTCAGCAACGAGCTCCAGCTCCCAGGACTGCACCGGTTGTAATAATAATGCTGTGGAACATTGTATATGATTGTAAATATCCTTACTATGAAGCTTAATGTGCAAGAAACCAAACACTATGGCCAATAATCAACAATAACAATTCATTGCAACACAAAATGTAAGAGAAATGCAAGCAAAGGAAAAAAAAATCAGTAATGGCTGTTTTAAGAACACCCTACCACAGACTCTCTCCAACTCATCACTGCCATCTCCGCAGTCATTGTCATTATCACATTTCCACTGGGCACGAATGCAGCGGCCATTCATGCAGGTAAACTGGCCTGGCTGGCAGCGAGTCCCGTTATCACGGATGCAGTGCTTGTTGTCAGCCAGGTACCAGTGGCCCTCTGATGGACACTGACACTCAGCCCCATTTGGTCCTAACAAGACAAAAATGTATAGATCAATTTAGACAATCGCTTTTTTTTTCCCACATACAAAGTGACCTTAAAAAACTGCTTGTACCTGGCGTACAGATGTGGCTGCAGCCTCCATTAAACTGCTGACAGGGGCTGTCACACTGCTGCTGCTTCCTGCTGGCCAGGACATGGATGTCCATCGGCCGGGACGGGAGGTTCTGAATCATGACCCTCTGGTCAGAACCGTCATGCTTGTTGGCCCGATAAATGCTGCGTGTGTTCCAGTCAGTCCAGTAGATGAACTGGCCGAACATGGTCATTGCAAAGGGGTAGATGGCTGTGCTGACGATGACCTCTCGGTTGGACCCCGTGAGAGATGATCGCTCAATCTTCTGTCTGAATGCAAAGTAAAAAATGAAGACAGCTGTAGCGTGAAAGTGTAATAGACAAAACTGAGTATATATATACATCAGTGGAGTTTATCAGATCTTACAAGCTGGCATCTGCCCAGTAGAGTCTCTCCTCTTCATAGTCCAAAGTTAGTCCATTGGGCCAAACAAGACTGCTGTTCACAATCTCTGTTCTGAAGTTTCCACCTAATGTACCACGCTCAATCTTTGCATGGGTTCCCCAGTCTGTCCAATACATGTATCTAAGCAACAAGGAAGGATTTATCTTTAATTTCATTTCATCTCATATACCCAGAGAGTCTGTGTTGTGTTATTCTTACCCCCTGCAAGGATCCAACATGATGGCTCTCGGCCTGGACACGTGTGCAATAACAGTCCTTTGAGAGCCGTCCACAGACATGGAGCTGATGCTCTGGTTAACATAGTCACTGTAGTAAATTCTTCTGTTTATCCAATCATAAGCAATGCCATCAGGAGCCCCTAGATCTGTCCAGAGACAGGGTCCAAGTAAACATCAGCGATATCACTGGTATCAATCCTTTGATCAATAAAAACCTCCAAGAGGAATAAATGAAAGTGTATAGCGTAGTCCAAGTGTAAAACCTACCTGAAGCCACCACTGTAGGAGCTGACGTGGGAGAGGACAGGGCGACGTAGCTGATCTTGCTTGCTCCTGCACCTGAGCTCTGTGTGAAGTAGATCCTCCTATCTGTGAGGTCAAAATCCAGTGCCACTGAGGTACGTGGCACGTTGACCACAGGGAAGGGCAATGCATGGTCATCGGGGTCGAGGCGCAGGCTTCGCACAGTGCTCTCAGTCGTGTAGATAAGATAATCATCCCTTGACACCACACAGCTCTCCTTGTCTGCTGCAAGATTCCCAAAAGCACAGCTACATGTTTTGTTCTGGTCATCTGTGCCAGACCCTGGGAGGGCGAAACAGAAGTGGGCGCAGCCTCCATTGGACTCCATGCAGGGGTTGTAGTTAAGCTCCTTGGCAGTTGTAGGCTGGTTACGCTGATCAAAGATGGTAACATCTCGGAGCATGTTGATGTTGTCTCTGATAACAGCAGGCTGCTCTGTGCTGCCAGGCTCTTTGCTTGCTTGGAACACTTTCTTGAGGTTTCTGTCCACCCAGATGATGCTTTTCTCAAACACTGTGATTCCATAAGGAGTTGGGTAACGACTGCCATACCTGACTACCTCTGTCTCCCCTCCTTGAGGGTTGACGCGGGCGATCATATCCAGGGAGTCATCCACCCAGTAGACATAGCCAGTCTGCCAGTCCAGAGCAAGACCGCGTGGAGTAATAATCCCAGATGACACTAAAATTGTGCGGTTGGTTCCGTCCAAGAGCGCTCGCTCAATTTTGGGTTGCTGGCCATAATCGGCCCAAAACAAGTATCTGTTTCTGGGGTCCACAACGATGTGGCGTGGCATGTCCACTTCGGTCTTTAGCAGCACCCTGCGGAAAGTGGTGTTCAAGCGGAGCACCTCCACGTACGTCTCAGTTAAGAAGGCATTAGTGAAATACAGGTTTCCTGCAGAAAGAATCCTTTGGCTCAGTGTGCACAGTGGCATGACATATTTGTAAGTCATGAGAGACTAAGGTCATCAATCCTAAACTGCTAACTATGATAGGTCACAGTTAAAAGTAGAAATATTACTGCTCTAAATTCTAAACCAATACAAATGAATGTAATGAAAAACAAGCTGTGATGGTCCTTGATTCCCCTTAAAATACCACAACGCACTCCCTGCAAATCCACACATTAGTTTGGTGTTTAGCAGAGCTAAACCAACAGTTTTCATTGTCAATTTTAAATTTGAGGGTTGAGAGTGACATATTTTTTGAGGTCATATCATAGGACTACTACTACCACTACTGGACACACGCTTTCACAACAGCACACTGCATCGTGGGTTGAATATTGCTAGGCTACACAGAGTGTTGCATTGAAGGTCAGTAAGAATTTCTGAAGGCTCACACCACATGTTCTTCTAGGTTTTTCACTGCTTTTTTTGCTGGGCTACTCTGAGGTTTCTTCTGGGCCACATGTGGCCCGCCGGCCACCATTTGAATAGGCCTGTCGTAGATCCTACTAGACATTACTGCACGCTACTCACATTGTGTAGTCAAAGAAAACAAATGCTTAAATGATCACATATGTAAGCTGGCACACTATCATACCTGCAGCCCAGTCCACAGCAATGCCTCGTATCCCGTTGCGTCCTATTCCAGATGTTACTACACTGCGTAATCCTGAGCCATCTGGCTTGATCCGTCTGACCCCGTTCTGAATCGCGACAGTGCTGCTGAAGTCACACCAGTATATGAAACCAGAAGCCATGTGTACATCGACATGTAAAGCGTTACGGCCTGCAGGAGGATAAGTCAGTCATTAAAGCTCATCATTGCCTCTACAAACACAATAAACACGAATATCTGATATTCATTCAGTCAGTTTGTTTATTACTATAACTTTGTTTTTCTAAGAATCACTGACCTCTCCCGGCCACAGGCACCATGGCCTCAGAGTGGTCGTCCCCTTCCAGACTGAAGCCTTTGATAGCAGACAGGGTGGAGATGACAACATAGGACTGGTAGGGAGCACAGGTCCTGTTGTCAGCATTAAGTTTAAAACCTGTGGCACATGCACAGGTAAACAGACCCTGTGGCCGCGGCAGGCAGAGTTGCTCACACACTCTCATATCGTTGCTGCAGCCATTCGATGTACCTGCAGAGGCTGGTTTGCAGAGAGATTACAGGTTGACAAACACCGCAGCCGCAAGCTAAAAACAGACAACAGTGAATGAGGATTACAGTGTTTCTTTATGTTACTCACTCTCTCTATAATGAACTTTCAGAACTCTGAGTCCAGAAACGTTGTCTCGCAGCACAACCTTGTTGGCACCCGAGGATTTGTCCACGCGCTCTATGACCTCAAAGTTGCGGTCAGTGAAGTAGAGGAAGCTGTCATGGACGGCCACACCCCAGGGGTGTGACAGGCCCGTCACTATGGTGATGCGGTTAGTACCATCTGGATCACCACGCTCAATCTATTGAGATTCACATGCCAGACAGGGAGTCAAAGGTGATATGTTCACTTTATACAACTACCTAGATTATCAATAGGCTTTAAATCATTATATGTTGGTCAGAACATTATAGAATAAATAAATGATGATCCCTGAGGATAAGAGAGTGAGACCCACCATGCCCGTGCCTGTGACAGCCCAGTACAGCTTGTTCTCTCTGATGTCCACAGTGATGAACTCAATGTGATCAAGGTTGTTAGTGAATAAGTTGACTGGGTTTAAGCCATCCATGTCTGCAGATGCCACCTTGGCAGGGATGCCGCTCTCTGTTCCCTGGTCTGTCCAGTACAGTTTGCTTAGAAGATATTCAGAAAAAAGGACAGTGTTTATGTCTAAAATATTTACAGTTTAGTCATATACCTCTAAGCTAATGATTTTTAAAAAGTCTTAAGTACATTTTGTTCAAAAGCCTTATAATAAGGATTTTTCCAATCATATACAATGTTCTACATCACTTTTATAATGAAAGGTGCAGTGCTGAGAGCTGGAGATTATTGGTGACGTCACGGCTCGCTTCTCCAATGGATTTAAAGGGGCATTTCCAGAATTCCTAAAAAAACACAATAAATGCTCATTTTCGATTGACAAACTCATTGAGTAGTCTGTAGAGTCCACTGTTGTTTTGATACAAAAATCGTCGCATAGTATGATTGGAACAGAGTTTTATTTATTTTTTTATAAAGTCCATTGAGTTGTATAGGCATTGCCTAGATGTTTGGATATCCCTCTGCCGCCGCAGGAGAGCAGAAGATGGATTACGTAGAACGCTTGTAGTTTTCTGTCATTCACTAAAGGTGTTGTGCAATAATAACACGTACCTAACTTTACACTTTTAGAAAAGGGATATGGGAGAGTTCATTCTTCTACAGTAGGTGGGGAGATTCGGGAAATGTCCCTTTGAATCAATTATAGAAGGTAGAGGTGACGTCAGCAACGAGCTCCAGCTTTCAGCACTGCATAGTTTACCACAAAGAGGATGTAGAACATTGTATATGATCGGAAAAATCCTTAGTGTAAGGCTTAATGTGCAAAAAAAACAAACTTTTAAACAAACTTTAAAACCTATAATCTCTTTAATATGAACTTAGGACATCAAGCTTACATTTACTTAAATGACAAAAATATTTTTCTGGGTTTTCAAAGGATTTCAAAGGATGAAGAATTTTCTTAACCCACACAGAAGATTAAATATGAGGCAGTCATATTACTTACAGTGTCTACATGTTTGAGTGAGAAGGGATAAAGAGTTTTTCGTGTTAGAAATGGCTTTCTTGCTGGGGTCTGAGTTTGTAATGTGGCATTGAGTAACACTAGTTGAGTTCTCTCTAGAGGCAGACCAGATGGCGATGAGGAGACTGTTAGAGCTCAGTAGCTGTGGGGATGAGGGGCCATGCCAGGATTGTGTTAAATGGGGCTTACCCACGTGCTGGGTCCACTGCGATGCCAACAGGACTGCCCGCGCCAGTTGGAGAGCCGTTATTTGTGATTAGAGTTTTTCTGTACTGTACCTCCCCTCTCAACTTCAAAACCTGGCCGAGCACAAACACAAACAGGAGTGATCATTACACTGTGTGGCTGTGCTGTGACACATTTACATTTATTTTCTGTTTTTCTATTACAAGTGCAATCACTCAAAATTACTCACTTTACAAGATATGTGTAAAATAGAATAACTGCTGACTGCTGCTCATCATACTCTTTGTTATATCCTTAGTTGTACCTAGCTGATGTTAGCCTTTGAGTTCAGTTAATGCTGCAGCTAGTGGCCCTATTAGCTGACCCTTCTTGCCTTGCTGGAAGCTATGCACATCAGATGGTTAATGTTTGAAGTGCAGGCAGCAGAAATTCGCTCAGCAGCTTTCCAGCAAACACAGCTGGACAGAGCCACAACCTCTGAGACGGTCGGGGGTGACAACAGGGATTACAGCACTGAAGGGATTTACTGCGACTCCGGCCAGGAATCTGACTCCTGGGACTATGAACACACAATGAGTGGGGATAGTAGAGGCTTGAAGATGAAGAGGAGCGAGATGATGATCACACATCACCAGCAGGGATTTTCATATCTAGGAATAAGGGTTTATTTCAGCAAAACCAGAGGTGGTGCTCGTTGGAACATTGGAAAGACAAACCAAGGTGGCTTTAGTGAGTTTTATTTTGCTCCTGTCGAATTTGATGAAGTGTGTTTTACGATGAGTTAACAAGGCAATTAAGTTCAAGACAGGACGGGCCAGTGTGAGCTCATTAGCGCACTTACTTCAGTAGATATCTCTGCAACACGATGCATCGACATCTACAGCATGACGTCAGAACTATTATTTCTTTACATTACATTGATAACTTTTGTCCATTTTTTGAGTGTTGAAAAATTTAATTTTGTTCACATTTTATAAATTTCCTCTAGTAAGAAAGAAATTTTAAGACCGCAGAGCAAAGTGTTATTTGTCTCACCTCAATAGATTGAGTAGCTGGATTGGTGTAGTACAGGTTCTCTGCCATCCAGTCCAACGCCAGGCCGACAGGGGAGCCAAGGATGGCTGCTGGGGCAAACTCGGTCCTGTTGGTACCATCTGACTTCACTCTGTGGATCTCACCCTGATGAACGGGAAACAGAAATTTATCTTAACCACAGCTGAATGTGGACTGGAGAGTGATCTTGAGTTGGGATTTCCCAGAATGTTTTAGATAAGTTTTTATTGTGTGTTTTTACTGTTAACTGTAACCTCACAGCGTTCCTCGGATGACAACTAAGTTCTGAACAGAACTGTGACACGTACAGTTTTTCTCTTGTACACCTGTGCAGTGTTCCTTGGTTGCTGTAATAATAAACTGGAAATAGTGTGATTGGACAGCAACTTACCGGGTGCTCCACCCAGTAGATGGTCTGTTCCTTGTCATCAAAGTCAACATCATAGCCATTCTGAAGCCCAGCAACAGGGACCATAGCATCATTACTCTTGTCATCTGGATTCAAGGGAATGCCATAAATGATGCTGTCTCTCACGACCACCAGGAAAGGATCTTCAACTAAAAAAATAAATAAATAAAAATTTAATTTCAAGAGCAGTTAATGAACAGTGACTAAGAACACATATTCGAACTGCTCTTTGTTTAGCAAAACAACAAATTAAAGACTTAATGCTTCAACAGTAGAGCTGGAATTTTTTTCAAGGCAGTGAGTTAATTAATACTTTTAAAGTTACAAAACTAACTCTGAACCAATGCTAGAAAAGTATGTTTCTTGGATGTGGATTCAGCCGGTGGTAATCCAAGACCAGAAGTTGCTTTCATTATGCGATGTCTGTTGCAGAATAAGGATCCTGAGCTCGCAAGTCTTTATCTATAAAGAGGATTGACTGGTGAAAGTTGGTTCCACAATCTGATTTGCTTTGTCATCAGAGATTAAAATCGATGAATGGTTGTGGGGCATTTTCATTCTTGGATAATCATTGGCCTCAGGGGGAAACTGTGTTCTGCTTGGCTTGAATGGGCTGAAACCTGAGATGAGTTAAGCTGTTGACCTAAGGGGGACTCCTTGGGCTTTGAATTAAAGGTCCCTTGTCTTCTTCAGACCTTGAAAGACATGCTTATATGATTCTTAATATTTATGACTGGAACAGCAGTTAATAAGAGAATCTAAATGGGCGACTGTTGACAAGCACCTGGATCGATCTATAATTTGAATCTAGTGTTTTCAAAGAGTTCTCCTCGCAGCCACACACAGGTGTCTGCAAATAAAGAATGCAAAAACCATCAATTCCATTATAACGTGTCTGCTCTTTGCTTTAAAATGAATACCCTATGAGTACATCAGCTTATCAACTGCATCTGACCTGGCTTCCTTTTTCATCAAACTGAGTGATGAGAGCTTTTCTCCATTTGGCAGGACACATACCTCTGGTGCAGGTGATTTGGTCTGCTGCCAGTGTCCAGCCTGAGGGGCAGGCACACGAGTAGTACCTTGGTCCCACAGCGGAAAGCAGGCAAATATGCGTACAGGGACTCCTCAAGCAGTGATTTTCACCTAAGTGTGGTCACACACGTGCACACAAACACACATGCATACATGCAAAAGCATAGAGTCAACGGAGTAATAGAGTCGCAGGTTGTTTAGGAGTATTACTAATTGTACAAAAACAACAGACCTGCTGTAACAGATACTAGTTGATGCAGATTATTTTTGCATACCTGCCGGCTGCCTTGCTGGGTGTACCGCCACCAGACCCATGGGCTGAGGGAGGTTGAACAGCATCACTGTCTGGTTCTCCCCATGCCACTTATGGGCTCGCATCACACGGTTGATGTATCTGTCGGTCCAATACACAAAATCCTCAAAAATGGTAATTGCGTGGGGATGTTGCAGTACCTTTTCATAGAGAGTAGCAAAAGAAGAAAGTGTGTCTTACACATACTATTCAAAAGGAAATTGAATGTGCTATCTGTAAAAATAATTCAACATAGAGTCATTTTTCTCATAAACTCACCAGGTCACTGGCCAGAACTTGCTTCCTGTTGTTGCCGTTATAATCGCAGAAGTCAATGAAATCCAAGTAGGCGTCGGCAAAGTATAACAAATTGTTTGGGTAGTCGATGGTTAGACCATTGGGCCAGTACAGCTTGTTGTTTATGATAACAGTTCTCAGTTTTCCATCCATGCTGGCCCTTTCAATGCGGGGGTTCCTGCCCCAGTCAGTCCAAAACATCAGGTGAGCACTGCAAAACAAATGTCTCATCTATTAACACTGACTGCTTTAATCATGAAAAGCAGATGCCATTACATTCAAGAGTGTCAAACACAAACTTGTTTTCCTGCACATCACTGACCTGTCCCTTGGATCCAGCACCATGCCTCGAGGATTGGTGACATTTTCACTGACTAATACAGTACGATGACTGCCATCCAGTTTAGACACTTCAATAGTCTCCAAAATATAGTCAGTCCAGTAGAGGTTCCTACCCACCCAGTCCACAGCAAGGCTCTCTGTTACAGTCACTCCACTGTCAAATACCTGTCCAAAGGAGACTCAGGTGAAAATGACACTTATGTAAAGCTGTGAATGAAAAAATAGTTTCAGTGCAATATGTTTGTTGAGACAAAAAGGAACCAAATAACTCACCACAGTCCTGTCACTGCCATTTTTGTTAGCACTCCAGATTCTGTCCTGACTTGTGTCGGACCAGTAAACACGGTCAGCGACTGAGTCGAAATCTAGGGCCACAATATTGCGTCCGTCTCGAACCAGTGAGCGGATCACATTGGGCTGAGAGGTTATGTCATCTTGCACGATCTGATTCCGACTGGCCACGAGCAAGAACGCCTGACGGGAATCTGTAAACAGACATGAAACCTCTGTTACCCATTTTTCACATCCATTCTCATGCTAATAAGAGCACTTATCAGCTTTTGCATGTCTACCAAAACTCTTTGGCAGGTCAGTTAAATAGAACCTGCTCAAATGACAATCCTTGGGGAATGCACTTTTGTCCAAATAATGACCTATTGTATTGCAAGGCCTTTCAGCGGGTTATCTGTGTGGAAGAGGAGCTCATGTCAGCCACGCTCCCCATAAACAGCCCTTTGTTGGTGATTATGTCCTAATTACACCAGTGATGGTTACTGAGTGACATATATGTTATTTGTCTTATCTAAAGAAATCAGAGCAGCAAGGGGAGACAAAGGAGAGGAAAGATAGTGTGTCAGTCTGGCAGTTTAGGGGCCAAGATCCCCCTTTATAACAGCTCTTTCCTGCCAGCACGCTGAAGAACTGACATAGTTTCTGTGTAGGCAAATCATCTTGACAATCAAATTACTGCAGGACTGACATTTGGCCTGTTTTCTTTGTTAGTGCTTTATGAAATCATAGTATATTTTTCAGAGCTACCAGGGGAGCAATATGTTTCATCCACTGAAGGTTTAACTTATACCCCTCCTCACCTGAGGCCTTGCAGGTACGCTGATCTGCTTCCAGAGTGTAACCGTCCTGACAGTGGCAGCGGAAAGAGCCTCTCTCATTAAAGCAGTGCTGGCTACAGAGTCCAGGAGGATTACACTCGTCCACATCCTCACAGGTTTTGGAGTCATTGCTCAGTTGATAGCCCACAGGGCAGGTGCACTGGGCCCCAAATGGCCCTTGGATACAACCGTGGGTACAACCAGCATTGTTGTCAGAACAGCTCTCCTGATCTGAGTTGAAAGCAGAGAAAGCACAATGTGAAACCCAAAATCGGAAATGGAAATCAAACCAAGTAAATGATATACATTTGACAACAAAATCACAAACAAGCACAAAAAAATCTACCATTATTCATTATTAATTTAAATCCTCTACCAATAATTAAAAAAAAAACAACAAAGCACAAACTACTTTACCAAGCGTCTTTAGGGGTGCTATTCTGAGCCAGAACTATTTTTAGGAACAATTGTGGCAAGTTATTTTTTAATCTAAGATACACACTACTGACAACAAAATGTTTCTTTGAACATGTTTTGAAATACATCATATCAAATGATTATTACAGGTACTGCGTTTGTTGAAATGAATCAAAACTACTGCCAGAATTTCTTATTGTGATTGAGAGTTTGTTCCTACCTGGCAAAGGCTCGTCTGAAAGTAGTGAGAAAGGCAAGAAAGGAAAATCACAGATAATTTCCAGGTTAATCACACACATGCATGATTTTCACACAAGAATCCAAAAACAGTTAACTTTCTACAAGAAAATGACTGTGAAATGAAGTCCCTCTTGTTTACAGAATACAGGCATTAGAAGAATGGCAAATAAAATCAAATCAACTTGGACAATGATCCTGTTTGTCATGTGACGTGAAAATTTAATTGAATTTGAAAAGGTCAGCAAACTTACAAATGCCAAAAAACAATTGAGTCTTTCTGACAGGCAAAGAAAATGTTCCAGGATGACTACAGGAGCAGAGTTTAGACTTACTGCAAAGAGGAGACTCATCGGCACCATTGGGGCAGTCTGGAGTGTTGTCACACACTGTGGTGAGGTTGATACACACACTGTGGCCCGGGCACTGCCACTGCCAGCTCGGACATCGGAAAGGCGGCGTGGGACAGTCTTTTTCATCACTCATGTCCCTGCAGTCGTTGTCCCCGTCACAAATCCAGCTGTTTAACACACAGTTTCCATTGTCACAGCGGAAGAGCGTGGAGGGGCAGGTGCGAGGTGGGCAGGCGTGGTGTTCGTCACTGCCATCCTCACAGTCTGG
The DNA here is from genome assembly GCA_029783665.1 of Naso thynnoides. NCBI lineage: Eukaryota > Metazoa > Chordata > Actinopteri > Acanthuriformes > Acanthuridae > Naso > Naso thynnoides. Next base: position 13,602,446 of record JAQLOL010000005.1, on the reverse strand, counting down.
ATGGCCATCACACTCCCAGGTGGACGGGACGCAACTCCCGTCTGACTGACACTGGAACTCACTCTCATGGTGGCACATCCCTGGAGGCCGCGTAGCTAGGATACATGAGAAAAAAAAACAAGTCCAACATGAGATCTTATTTTATCAGTCTTGTTTATAATTATGTAAAACTGTGTAATATCTAATATACTAGGTTAATAATAAAAATATAGCCAGTATTTCAATACTTACGACAGGCTTGCTCATCTGAGCGATCGCTGCAGTCAAAGACGCCATCACATCGGTAGAAGGAGTTGATACACTGGTGACCACTGGAGCACTTGAACTCATTCACTGTGCAGTTATAGACTGAAAAATCCGGAAGAGTTTGTCAAACCTGGTATTCAATATTTCTGCAGTTTCTATACATGCTGAGCCAAATTATTGTGCAACACAGGTAATGTGATCAACACACTGAGAGGTTAACGGAGCATTCAGCTGACCCCTACAGCTTTTTGGGCATGTTTAGGGTGATGCTGAATCATGAATTAGTGTATAAATGACTGGACAAGTAAAGTAATTTTGTTGGGAAAAGGCAAATAAGGTCCAAATTCACAAAATCTCAAGGTGGGAAGGTGGAGTACAGCAAGTTTACAACCATAGCAAAGTCTAAATGGTAATGAAACTTGCTGCAAAAAGATCTGATCATCACTTAATTTAATTATTTAAATAAATACACAATTAGAAGAAGAATTATATTAAGTAGATTTTATTAAATACACACTTGGCATGTTTTAAGAAAATACAGATGAGATCCACAAAGGTACTCACTGCATCCCTGCTCATCTGCCCCATCCACACAGTCCCTGTCTCCATCACAGACATAGTTGGGGTCTATGCAGCGGTGGTCAGGACACTGAAATTGTCCTGGATGGCATGTGCTTCCCAGATCTGTCACCACAAATTGTTAGACAGCAGTATGAATCTATGAGCTGCTCTCTCAGCCTGTCTTGGCCAACACACACACAACACTGCATAAGTCGCAGTTTAAAATATTTACATTTTTTAGAGGTTTATGCTCTAAGTATGATTGATGGCAACGTGCACCATTGAGTCTGCACAGTTAATGTAGTTTAAAGCCATAAACAGTTTTTAAAGTCACCCAATATCCTATTAGAAACTGACGTAAGTGCACATGTACACATTGTCTGATCCTAGATCAACTTCTTCAGGCATCTAAAATGGACACTTGCACAAGTTATTTATGTCCAACAGCCTTGAGCCAGCTGTCATCTCTATGTTTTTATAATTTAGGCTGTTTATGTTAGTTTGTTTATCACAAAAACTATCCCTTAAATGTATTTCTACACATACTGAACTCACTCCTGAGACACTAAATGGTTTGTTACCTTTTTTCTATATTGTCTTCAGTTAACTATTTTTCCACCATATTTGTGTATAGATGGCTTCTCAAAATAGAGTTCTGCCATTTAATGGTTTTCCAAGACTTGCCCTGTTTTTGCATATATTGTGTTTAGAATGAACAAATCAATTCTCATAGCAAATTCAATACATTTTAGACTGATGGCCTCTATAGGGATACTCACGGCAGTCAGCTTCATCTGAACCGTCACCGCAATCATTATCAGTGTCACAACGCCAAGTATGTGGGATGCAGCGGTGGTTGGAACAGGTAAACTGATTGGCAGGACATGTTCCGGGGAGCCGCGTAGGGCAGTTGTACTCATCGCTGTTATCAAAACAGTCATTGTGCCCGTCACAGCGCCATCTCACAGGCACGCAGCGCTTATTGGCGCAGGTGAATGCAGACGGGGAGCAAGTAGTGTCTGAAAAAAAAGACAAAATACTTGATTTAATCTCTAAATATTGAACTGAACTTAAAAACCCAGAGAACTCAAACTGTTTTTTTTACTATGATTAGGTCACGTCAGTATAATGAACTGAATTAACAAAAAAAAGCATTACTGTTAATTCCACAATTGACTTCGTCACTGTTGTCATGGCAGTCATCAACACCGTCGCATCTGTAGCTGTTTGGGACACATTTGCCGTTGCCACAGGAGAAGGAGTTGGCGCCGCACTGCAGTGTGGGGGGCTCATTGGAAGGGTCGTCCACACATGTCTGGTGGTTGGGCAACAGCTTCATGCCATACGGGCAGCCACACACCCTCTGTGAGTCTGGGGCTGGGAAGCAGAAGTGGCTGCAGTCTCCATTTGGATTTGTCTGCCTGTTGCAGAGGTTGGAACCTGAGAGGGAGAAAAGAGTGTAATTACCCAGAATATGACTGACAAGTCAGCTCAGCTATGCATGAATTGTGGAGTGAGAAGAGAAGTGAGTAAAGCTACTGACCAATCTGAGAGTTGGAGTTGAAAGACTTGACATGCATGATGTGGCTGATTCCTCTTCTGATAATGACCATCTCCCCACCATCAGTCTTGCGCACACGAACAATGCCACCCAGGCGCCAGTCCGTAAAATATGCATAGCCTTCAATTGACAGAAGAATAACTTTATCTTTCTTCATCTTCCGGTCATTCTTGTATTCTTGTTTTGTTTTGCTCTTTTGACATAAGCATCAAAAGCAAAATTGCCAAACCACAGTTGAAGTAACTGACTAGTGAATGATGATAGTGAATGAACTCCCTCTTTACAGTATTTAGGTCATATAAATGATCCTGTACCAGAACTTTTTTTGGAAACTTCCTATTTATGCCAAGAATTATTACCTTCAAAAATGGTAAGACCAAATGGATGGGAGATCTGGGTTATGCGGTCCAGAGAAATCCTGTTTTGTCCATTAAAATTGCTGTGCTCAATTTTGTCAAAGAAGGCATCCACCCAATACAGACGCATAGAGCTGAGTGAAGATTAAAGCAGAGAGCAAAAGTGAAATAGGTCACTAACACTGTCAGAAGAATGATCAGGAGAAACAGTGCTACTGCAGCCATGAAATGGTTAAAACAATCACAAATTACATTAACCTTAAGGGCAATGAATATTAAATTGTATATTGTGGGACTGTTCCTTTAGTCACTTGGTAATGGGATGTTTAACTTACCTCCAGTCAATAGCAAGGCCATTTGGCCAGCCAAGAGTGGTGTTTACAATAGACAGGGCATGTGACCCGTCACCCCAAGCCCTCATAATCTTTGCTGGCCGGTACCAGTCAGTCCAAAAAATATACCTGTTCAAGTAAAATAAACAACAAACATCACTTTCATATTTCATTTAAAAATGTATCTACCTTGAATACTTGAAGGCATCTACTGTGTCACACTGACAAAAAAAAAATAAATAAAAAAAATTAGATTTTATTTTGAATACTTCCACATTATAGAGCTTTTGTATTTAAGCCAACTTCTTAGTGTTTGCTACAATACTGCCCTTCAAGCTGAACTAATCTCAGCTGTTGGACACAGCAGCCTTATGACTTCCAGGCTATTGGAAATAACAACTTATTTCATATACGGATTCCTTCTATCAGATGGGAATCTAATTTAAAGACATTTTTGAACAGGTGAGCACTTCTGAAGGTGTTATCAGATATAAATTGTTGGTTTTGCAAAAACTTCCTTATTCTTAAAAGTCAAGAATTCCCATGATTGTCACTGATTTACCCAATGAGAGGATGCACCACGATGGCCCTCGGGTTGTTGAGGTTCTGTATGATGGCTCTTCTGGACTTGTCAGCCAGCTTCATGACAGATATGCTCCTGTATCGCGGGTCAGTCCAGTACAGGTTTTTTGAAATCCAATCGTAAGCCAGGTCCTCCACTCCATCCACTCTATTGGCTGCCAGTACCTCCCTGCCTGTGCAGATCAAAGCAGTCAGACCACCGTTTAACACAGAGATGAAAGAGGAACACATTTAAATAAATAGGCTGTCAGCTTGCATTTTCCCATGTGGACCGGACAGAAAAAACTAGAGCAGCTCCAAAAACAACATCACTGATCAGTGCAGTGGTGTTTCTTTTTTTGTGCGGTGTGACTGCTCAAGGATTATCATATTCGTAACTACTTTCTCCTGCTTTAAAACTAAATGTCGAAACTTGTACAATAAACATTCTTGATTTTTCTGTCCTACTCTTTTTAAGGTCATTAGTTTAAGATGTACATTGATTATATGTTTCATTTTCCACTGTCCATACTTCTGTCCTCTCCCTCCCCCATAGTACCAGTCAGCCCCAACAGGCACTCCCTTAACTCCCTGTATAAGCCTGGTCGAATCACATGGTAGAGCTCTCTGCTAGGAGAGAAATTATCCAAGGATGTAAGCACACAGAAAACACTGAAAATATGTTAGCTGCTTGTAGGTTTTCACACTCCCTACAATGACTGTCACCTTATTATTATGCTCTTGTTTTGCTGTGAATGTGTGCAATTAAGCAAGCGCAACCGACAAGATGCTCACCAGTCCCGTCCACTTTTTGTTTGTAGATAATATCTTTGGCTGTGTCTGAGAAGAAGATAGCATCTTCCTCAGCGCTAAAATCCACCCCGACGAAGTAAGAAGGTGATCCAGTGACGGGCAGGATGATGTCTTCCTGAGAGGAGAGGTTAAAGGGGATACCTCTGACGGCCAGCTGGCTGGAGAAGAGCAGGAACTGCCTCACAGCTGAAGACAGGAAATGAAAAGACCGCATGAAACAAGACAGCAGTCATGTCAAAGCAATTACACTCACATAAACGTAACACAAAACAACTAGTTAAACAAGTTTAAATCCCTTACGGTAAAATTTATGCTTTGTTGTTCAACACATTTGATTAGTGTTGCTCAACAAAAATGACATAACTTACACAACAAAAAAAGTGCCACTCGACACTTTGATTTAATGTTGCATACCTGCAGAGGTGGGTTCTGTCATGGGCATCGTCATATTTTGTCGCATAATGAGATTGGATAGTGCTAATGTTTTAACTGAACTTTCTAGTTGATATTCTAGTATTCATGTCAAATATGGTTACCATGGAGACAGCTGAAAACCTTTTGCCAAAGCATAAATTAAAAAAGTCGTGCTGCTCTTTTATTTCCACTGAGTGATACTCATCAAATGTGTCGAGGGATGAAGCATAAATAAGCCTTTAGGGTTGTGTACAGGTGTTGAGTCTAATTTTACACTTTAAACCAGGAAATATACTGAGATCTGTTCAAGAAACAAATCAACACAGTTTGGATTTGAGGAGGAGAAATGTTGTCTCACCATAACATTTCTTGCCATCTGCATGTAGGTCGTAGCCCATGCGGCATTTGCAGCGATAACCCAGTCCTCCATTGTCACTCCTATGACTCAGAACACAGATCTGCTCACATCCACCTCTGTCTATGCCACAAGGGTTTGCCACTGAAAACAAAACCAAGAAAAATCCAGTAACTGTCACTGTTATACGCAATAAACCTAAATGATATAACATAAATTATAGCTAGTCACGGCTCTTTCTTTAGATACACAAGCAGCTGCCAGAAACTTCTTTAAATTTATAACACGGTGTAGCATGAACAAGTGCTCACCATGTGGCTGTTTCAGCTGATGTATCACTGCTACTCCATGTGGAGTCTGAGATGTCCCATAAACAACTTGAGGGCTGCTGTCAGTGAACTTGTTGGCTTTCATCACAGCCATCTTGGTCCAGTCCGTGAAATAGACATTGTGCTCAAACAGACTGATGCCAAATGGGTGTGGGACCACGGCGCCACCATGGACCACTGTTTTTCTGTCAAAAAATGGTGACAATATTTTTTGTTAGAATGTAACTGCTTTGACTTGTTTTACAAAAAGAATTATTGGAGACCAGCTTTTACGTTTTTGTTGTAAATTCAACTACAATGATGTGCTGTGTGTTTTTGAGAGATAACACATAATCTATTTACCTATGAAGGCCATCATATGTTGCAGTTTCAATGTAGTCATAGCGACTGTCAACCCAGTAGATCCGCTTGGCCTCGATGTCCAGTGTGATGCCAGCTGGCCAGCCCAGTTTACTCCCAATGATCCCATATCGGTTGGTGCCATCCATGAAGGCCCGCTCCAGGCCTGGCTGTCCATTCTGCGCCTCCCAGTCTGAGAAGAACATATACCTGTGAAAGCAAGAATAATGTTCAATGTTGTCTCTGAAGCTGGATCATTACATAAGGACTGCTATGTAACTCCGACCATGGACATGCCATTACATGCTTACTAAAGAGAAAATATATATTTCCTTTATGTTATTTGCGATAGATAGATAGATGGATGGATGGTTGGATGGATGGATGGATGGATAGATGGATGGATGGATGGACGGACGGATGGATAGATAGATAGATAGATAGATAGATAGATAGATAGATA
>JAQLOL010000005.1:13582706-13596016 GCA_029783665.1 Naso thynnoides | reverse complement strand
GATGGAAAAGTTAAACATGGTGAAATGCAGGTTCAAAACAGTAGGATGCAGCGTTAAAAATGGGATGAGTGGCAAAAAGGCAGTGAGAGAAAAATAAGAGAAAAAAAATATATATATATAAATGACATATATTGCACATATTTGATCCGAGTATTGCACTTAGAATATGAATAAGGCTCAAATGTATATATATTGCACATATCAGAGTGTGTATTGCACACAGAATATGAGTAATATTCCAGTGAAAACTTAATGTCCTGTTTGTGCGCTGAGTGTCCAGATAGACCATGGAGAGAAGCTGTGTTTAAGTTTCTTAGCTCAGCTTTTTATGCCTCTGTAACTCCTACCAGAGGGCAGCAGACTGAGCAGGTAATAACCAGAACGGAAGTGGTCGTGAATAATATTCCTTGATCTATTCCTTGATCTCTTCCAGGGAGGGCAAAGAGCAGAAAAGAGTCTTTTCAGTGACCTTAACACCCTCTGCAGCCTCTTCTTGTCAACTGCTGTACAGCCAGCGTGCTGCACAGTGATGGAGTACGCGAGCATGCTCTCTATGGTGAAGCCGTAGAAGGTCAGCAGCAGCTTCTCCTCCAGTCTGTTCCTTCTGAGTACTCTCAGAGATCGGAGTCGCTGTTGGGCCGTCGTCACTACTGCTGTTGTGGTGTGGCAGCATCTACAGCATTATGTCGCCAAGTGGGTGGCTGTGTGTCTCACCAAAGAGCTGTACATTAACTTACTGTAAGCAATTTATCTGTAGCCACCTGGCTCTCCTCCTCCCTTAAACTACACTATTGGATTACAATGAGGGTCATCACTTACATTGCTTCTCACTAATCCACCCAAGGCAATCTGCTAATCTCACACACACCCCCCATTATTCCATGCCAATGAAGCACGACAAATAGTGTATGTGGGGTTTGGGAATGGGCGGATGGATGAATTAATAGTAACTGGAAGATGTGCTTACCCAACAGTGGGGTCCACTGCTACTCCTCTAGGGTTTCCGAGGTTTTCAGTAATGAGAGTAACCCGGTTACTTCCATCAAAGTCCACCATGTCAATCCTGTTGACGCTGGCCTCCACCACATACAGTTTATTGTTCACCCAATCCACCGCTAAGTTCTCAGGGTAGTCAACTGATACATTTAAAACCACCTGCACGTTGGAACCGTCCATATCCACAGAAAACACCTGTACACAAAAGACAGTATTGTTGTCAGGACATTAACCATGAGGTGGTTACTGCTTCCAAAACCAGAGAGATATTAAATTTTCTTCAAGTGTATCTTAATACAACACTCACATACCTATAGGTACATTAAAGTGTTATTATTCAATGTAATTGTCATCCCTTGCCATACTGACCACAAACAGAAATCCACATAAGGAGGGATTTCTTACATCAGTCCCAATGTGTAAGTGATGAAAACTGGATTTGTCAAACTTAAACTGATCATACTTTCTTTGGTTGAACTTTAGAAATCAACTGTTGCACAGAATATAGAGCTTTGATTTTGTCCCATCACTCAAAATGAAACTGACTTAGCCAGTAAGAACAGGGAAAACAATTACAGCAAACAAAAACCACTTCTCTGTCAGTATGTGCATGTGAGTATTGCTTCAAGACTTAAAAGAATGTTGAAATACCCTTTCAGAAAGAAGATGATTAAAGAGAAGTCTGCGGTAGTCAAGCTGTCAGGCGTAACGTAAAAGTAATTATAAGAAACTAATTTTTGGAAGCAGGAAAGGGAAGATATAAGAGTCTATTTGGCTGATGGACCTGTATTTTCACTTTTCTGAGAAGCCTGTAAAGTGATCAAAGGCACCAGTGTCTCAGCTTTGTTGGCACCATGCAGCTGGTTAGGAAGGTACTGCACTTAACAGCTCTGCTTTAAAATAAAAAAAAAAAAATAGAAAAACAAGATCCAGACTTCTAAAAAGCAGGATTCTCAGCTGACCTGTTTAAACAGAAACTGAAGATGTGAAAATAACCTGGTAGTTTAACCTTTCCGGATGCATTCACAGGCCCTGTTTGTACTTTCCCGCTTCTAATCTGACATGCTGCCATGGAGGTGGCTGACATACTTAGATGCTCAGGCACAGATATGTCTTAGACGTTTAGCCTACGCGTTGCAGTTCCACCATTGAGGACTCGAAGCACAAGCCAAACAAAATACTTTTTAGCTGGCCAAGAATGCACATAGATGGACAGCGCTACTGAAAACAAATACAGCATGATTGCCTCCAACAGGGTCGAGTTACAAAAATTGCACCCTGGTATGTGACCATCAGACCGACCTATCGGACAGGTTTCAAGATTAGGCCATTTGGATTCCATTCCGCATCTACTTCCCTTAATTATTACCCAGCCGTAAAGGAGCCAACAGATATCCCATTATTATAGTATCAACATTGCTGATATTGTAAAGGATAGCTGAAAGAGTTACATTCCTACTCAAGTCTAATTTAAGTATTTCTTCAAATAAGAAACTGGTCTACTACCTGTAAATTCTCAGCCAGGCATAAAAAAATATGGAGAAGCATATTGCACAGTAGGTAGCTACAGGTACAAGGAGCACTGGACATGAAAATTGGATAAAACATATTATAAACCCTACCTTATTCTGAATGGTATCAGTCCAGAAGATCCTATTAAGATTGTAATGGAAGTCTACTCCAACTGCAACCCCTCTGTTCTGTGAATTAACTAAAGTGCGCAGACTGTTGCCATGGATGTCGCCTATTAGCAGGTCTCTGCCATTAGAAAAAATCAAGTGCGGGACTCCAGCTGCAAAGTAAACAAATAACAGAAAGGACAGGTTACAAAACACAGTGTAAAAAGTTATTTAAAATTCTGAGGGTAAAACAAGAGCCTAATTTGTATAAAAATAGAAATCGATTGTGTAGATATTCATGCTCATCTAAATTATCAGTGGAAATTTACGTAATGTAGCACATGAATTCAGACTCACGAATATAGAGTACTTTCTTGCCACTATCATTACACGCACTTTTTGTCACTAAAGCTAAAGGCAGAGAGGTCAGCCTCTTAGTCAAAACTCTTTCTATGTTCCACAAAGGCAAGAGGCTCACTAAAACAACATTCGGCACGCAACAATGCACCAGAAAGAAGCGCAGACGCTCAGTAAAGCAACCACAGTGGTTGGCAAACAGAAAAGGGGGGCTATGCTAATGGGCCTTATTTGGAGGGATCATTCACCCACTCAAAATGTGAGCATGTACTGTATGCGAGACACTCCTTTTAAACAGAGAGGAAATGACACTAACTTGAGACGTCAGCTTTGCAGTATCTGTGCTGCTCCAGGACGTAGCCCTCTCGACAGCTGCAGCGATGGGAACCCAAGCGGTCCTCACACAGCTGGTCGCACACGCCCCACATGGAACAGTCGTCAAAGTCTTCAGCATGGAGACAAAATCACAGCAAATGACAATTTAACGCTGATTTCTTTTGTTAAACTCAACCAAGACGTTTATCACAATCTTAAAATGACAACACAATGCTGTAAAAGGGTGTAAATCAATAAAATATTCCCATCTTTCCCCTTCATGCTCTTTTGTATTTAGTTGAGAGTCAAAATAGTTTGTGCGCTGTACGAACAAAAATAACTTTTCGACTTAAAAAATTAACAAAGAATCCCAATCATAATGCAAGGTTGATGTAAAGTCAATGAAGGACGTATACCTATACATGAGCGACTATTGTTGCTGCTGACAATGTATCCAGAGGGACAAGAACAGGTCCCTCCGTCAGGGGATGCATGACAACGATGCTCACAGCTCAGAGAGGCACATCTCCAGATACCTGTCCAATGTAGAAAACAGGTAAGTTAACAACAGCATTATATACTATACTACAGTGTCTGCGATATAAGCTGTCTTTGACCATAGTTGTGTCGGCGCTTACTGCAGTTGCGCTTAGCGGTGGTGTTAGTTTCATCCTCTCCCTCGGGACAATGAACTGTCCCATCACACAGCTGATCCATGGGGATACACAGGCCGGAGGATGGACAGGGCCATTCTCCTGGGTAACACTCACGCTGTACATTATCTGCAGACAAAATGAATTCATCATCTCTGTGTGTCCAGGCTTACACATAAAAAAGAGACAACAACATTTAGAAACCATGAAAGCAGAGAGTTTTACATGTCTTAGACTTTAAAAATTAAATCACACACAATGTGCATTTAGGACAGGCAGTTTATTCTCTACAAGAATGTGGTGCTGATTGTAAGAAAATTGTCACTAGGACTTTATTGTCAGGGAAAATTACTGTCACTTTAAATCGATGCAGGGGAGTTGAGCTTTGAGGGGGTCACATGGGGGCTCAGAGGGCTTCTGCAGCCCATCCTCTAAAAACACACACTCTTCACAGCCGTGTGGAGGAATTCTAAAGCCCTTTGGGGGGGCTGTGCGATCTTGTGCCACAAAGAGGCATTTGAATAACACACTTAAAGGAGCACAGGCATAGCGTCTTGCTGGCCCAAACCAACCATGGAGACTGGAGATGAATCAGATTCACACAGAGAGCCTGAGTTGTTACCCATTTTAGTGTTCCTTCACCAGCCAAATGTCTAAGGTTTCTGGTCCTAAAAGTGGAAATAACTACATTTAAGAAACTTTATTTCCAACTATTTTATCCATACCACAGCCTTTTTCGTCTGCATTGTCCTCACAGTCATCCTCTCCATCACAAACCCAGACTTGGTGAATACAGCGGCCACTGGGACAGGTAAAGTAGTTCCCTTTACATGTAGGATATGCTGCAGGTAAAATGGACAAAATTAATTTCAAGAAAAAAAGATCAGAGACCAAGTTACAAAAACATTTGACTGAGAGCATAAGAGCTGGTGGAGAAGAGAGGCAACATACTGCAGTTTAGCTCATCACTTCGGTCTCCACAGTCATCGTCATGGTCACAGACGTAACGTTGAGGAACACAAATCCCGCTATGACATTGAAAGAGGCCTGTATTGCAGTGCTGTGCTACAAGAAACACAACAAAAAAAGAGAAAAGCAGGACTCTATTTGGTGATTACGTCATTACACAAATGGTACTGCTTTTAGGTTTCTTTTATTCTGACAGGCACAGAAATGACTTCCACTTGAAGCACTTGAACTTCTAATTTGGCTTCTTACTGCAATTTGCTTCATCAGAGCCGTCACGGCAGTCAAGAATGAGGTCACATCTCTGGGTCCGGTTGTAGCAGGCCCCGTTAGCACACCTCAGCTGCGTACACTCAGGGTAATCTGAAAGATTAAATCATCATCAGGGCAATGCCTTGCATTCAAATCAGCCTGACAACTGTGTCCCTTTCAGCTTCTGGAAGTGTGAAAAGCTTGGCGAATGGGAAGGATAAGAGACCAAAATTTAACGCCACCACCATAACAACAGCAGTCGCCGCAGCATTCTTTATGCAATTGTGAGATTACCACAGTGTGTAGTGTTGTGGGTCTACCATGTCGGCACAATAATGGAATAGCAGCTGAACTTCAGCTTGACTAATCCACCAAGGAATCTGCAATCAACCTCTGACAACAAGAAGCATATTGTGGCCCATTCTGTCAGTCAGCGAGCCTCTTAATCTTAACAAATTGATTAAAATGCCACAGGAGATAAAAAAAATAAAAAGGGAAACCACCATGGAGGAGAAGACTTACGGCAGTCTCTCTCGTCAGAGCCATCGGAGCAGTCAGACAGACGGTCACATCGGTACTCTCCTGGGATGCAGGCCCCATTACTGCAGCTGAACTGGCCACTGGTGCACGTCCTCCCAGCTGGGGACAGATTGCAGAGTGACTTAACAGCTCATGGAAAGATTTTCTCCATATAGTATTCATATGCAATGACACGAAGCGAAATAGATTTGTACAGAACAGTCACATAATACCTCAACTTTCTTAGCGCTTTGAAGAGTTCATGTTAAAGATTTTCACATACTTACCTGTATCTTAATGGTTCATTTAACATAATGGTTAAGCCATAGAAAATAACATCATTTAAGTCATTCATTTTAAATAAGTCTGATTTACATTAGTATTAGTAACGCATTGGATCAACCAGATACTGAAGGCAAATAACGAAAAATATTTAAAACTACTCATCGATAGGACTACTGGGATAATGACATGGTGTATGTTTCATGTTCTTAAAAGAACTGCCAACGATGTTAAAATGTACTTACGGCAGTGATGCCTCTCATCTGAGCCATCCTCACAATCCTCCTCATCATCACACACCCACACATCAGGGATGCACTCGCCGTCACTCAAACACTGGAAATGACTTTCATCACATGTTACCTGAGCTGTGGATACAAACAAAGCATGTCATTATTTACAACATTTTCCTGTAATATCAAAGAGGAATACTGGTACATACAGTACAGTACTTAATGTGTGTATATACTTCTGCTAATCTAAATTTCTGATAACATTTAACCACATTTTGAAGTTCCTAGGTTATTAATTACTTTGCAGATTAAAGTTTTACATTCAAAATGTACAGCCAATTTGCAAAGCATGATGGATCCAGCATTAGATTAAACTTACAAGTGCTTTTACTTTTGATACCTCACATACATTTTGCTACATTTTGCATTTTTTTTTAGATAAAATTTGAAAGTAGGACTTTAGGAAGGGATCTTAGTATTTCTTTCACCGCTAAATATCCCAACTGTCCCAGATAGACCTAAATGAGTAACTTACGGCAGTCGTGCTCATCAGAGTCATCCACACAGTCTGACGTGCCATCACATTGCCAGTCTCCTGGTATACATCGGCCTGTCCCACAGCGGAACTGCCCCAACTCACATCCTATTCAAAATTAAAATTGTACATCATTCAGGGTTCGAATTAAAGCTTTTTGCATCTGAAACTTGTCATCCTGTCTATTTTGTCTCTCGGGCAAGCATAAAAAATGTTCAGAAAAAAGATAATTAGCACATTTTTAAATACTCTGCATTTAAAAAAAACATACGGATATGTTGGGGGGATGCGTTCCACTGATGAAGCATGTTTTTAACACATTGACAAGCCTTGGAGACAAGCGTGCCAGCCATCCCCCCAACAGTTACACAACCTTCGCCGCACTCATCCTGAGCCTCCTTTTGATGTTCTCAGTGAGTGGCATCTGTAAAGATAAGGTACCACCACTCTACCTTTCCAGACGTTTTCCAGGAGAGATTGATTCATGCAGCATAGTTCAGTGGCAGAGCACTCCATCAGGCCCGTCTAAATAGGAATGTGCATTTCTGATTGTCTCTCTGACAGCCTGATTTATGGTGCGTGCTGCTCATGTCTAGTGTGAAATGTAATTGGAATAAATAGTGGTACTAGGTGGTACCGCGATCATTTTAACCCAAATTCTTTGTAAGAAGAGCTGTGAGGTGGTGATTAGTGGTGCATGCTTGGGGTTGGTGGTCTATCTTTGTCGTGCCTTATCCAGCATTTGGAAAACAATGTTCCTTTATGATCTAATAGCTTCCTACGCTTGCAAAATAATGGAGTGCCCCACAACTATGGCTCTACAATTCCACTATAATGTCTTGAAGTTACTCGATAAGACAAATCACAGAAATAAGCTATAAAAACAATCAGCTGCCAACAATCTAACCGATTATTGGCTTGATAAATGTGTGGAGGAGATTTTAGTTGTAGCTGGAATCAGAGGTTAATCATCTCCTTTGTGTAATGTTTCATTTTCAAAAATTGATCTTTCCCACAACATTGAGGGATCAGTGTTTGTGCTACTGCACGGAAAGCTTTGCATACGCTCTGATCGAGAACTCTTGTCAAAGATTAATTAGCCACAAACCACCAAACTGCTTTCCGACCAACCCAGCAAAACGAGCTGCATATTTAACTCCTTCGGCAGCCATCAAGGAGGCAAATCTTTTTTCCTGCTCAGTTTACTAATGATAAAATTGCTCACAATCTGCTCAAAGGGATCCTTTGTTAAAAGGCAGTGATCCCATGGGTTTCAGCATCATCCATAGCATGGCAACAGGGGTAAGCATTGCATACAGTGTACAAACCGCAAAAAGATAAGGGCCCTCGGAGCTGCCCTCGATTAAACAAAGATCTAATATTTCCTTCAACAATGATAAGAACATACAATACATTCATTACAGAATGTATAATCAGACAACACTACTGTCTCTATAGGACAACAAAATTGAAAAAAAAAAGAAAAAATCTTATCAAAACTGAGAAATGTGTAACAATTAAATAAAAACAGCCACATTTTTGAAACAAATTCATGAAAAGGTGATACAAAAATCTCTGGGAAAGATTAAGATGCTCACAGCAGCCATACATTCAGACCTGGGTTAAAGACTTACAACCATATGCCAAGAAGAAACCAATCTGCTGGAGGCTCTCAAATGCAGCCTGTGTCTCCTGACAGTATTACTTCTGGGAAAGGTGGCAGACACACTGAAGCCGAACCTTTCAACAGCACTATCTTGTGGGAGGGTTCTTCTTACATTCTGAGAAGAACGTCTTCTTTGTATCTGTTCCTTAATCCACAAATGTCCATGTCTTCATCATGACCAAGTCACATTTTCACTGCGTCAGTTAGAGACAGCAAAGGCCAGAGTGGATGATGCAACTCTGCTGTTACAAATGTTTAATCTGAATCTCATGATTTGGTCCTTTTTTTGCAGTGTATTGGATAAATGATGCTTAATTTAATGTTTTCCTCGCCATTCTTTCTGCTCTTGTCTTTCTTAATTAGCAACTCAAACCCACAGCAGGAGAGAGCACAGCACTAACCATGCAGGAAGATAAGGACGTCCTTCTATTACCCAACAAAGAAGAGCAATAGAGAGATTTTCAGTAGAATGAAGCCCCCCCCAAACACCTTAAATCCCACTGTGAAATAACAATAGCACAAAAGAGGTGCCAGCAGGGATGCAACCTCATAACTGGAAGTGTCACCCTAAAATAGCCACTTTGGAGATGGACAGCAGGAAGAAAAGTACGGTAAAGCTTATTTCCTGCAATGAGGTAAAACAAACTAAGGTACCCTCTCACGACCACCCATTAAGCATGCACTGTCCACCACCGCTCAAACATCTCTCCTGTCACATGTGCCTGAAAGATGTCTTCAAGCTCTCATCAATGCCATCTTGTTTTGGCTCAGCCTCTGCACTCACTGAATGCGTGTAGTGAAAAGTGGAGAAAACGGCTGCTGGCAGCATGAAACGCTGGACCCGTCCACGCTGTCAGAGCGAAGTGCTGCTGCCTATTTCATATGGAAATCGATGCCACAGAATGCAGTCAATTGCCAAACAAGTGACTTTGGCTCTTACTGCTACGCACAAAACGGTGAAAAACCAAGGCGCTTTGGCAGTGGCATGGGAGCAAAAGGGAGGAATAAATGGGGTGAGGAATAAAGCCTCGGTCTGGTTAGAATCGACGAATACTCGACATGATTTTTACTATGCGCTTCAACAAATGCACGAGTAGAAAGGGTCATAAATGAAGTTGTCACAATGCAACGAGCCACTGGACAACTTATTTTTCCTCTCCACAATGAATCTCCATCTCCCCAACTGTTTTCTGAAGGTTGAACTCCATCCTCGGTGTCTGTAACCTAGACTGAGGGAGCAGCCGGGAAAGAAAGGATTTGCTCTGCATTTGTGCCAACTGTGTTCCTGTTTCTAACGCAGTGCAACTGTTGCACAAGGATTTAGGCTCCTGCACCGGAAAGAAGCCGGCATGCGTGAGGTTTAACTTGCACGTGCTGGCCAAGTTTGTGTGTTTGTTGAGCATAACAGAAGACGTTTGAACAATGTCATTAAAAACTCCGACCGAAACTGCTTTGAGCAAATGAAGACGGGCTAGTTTGGCACCTGAGCAAGTTACTACGAGACTGCACTTAGAACAACAATGTAGTTTTTCATTAATCTGTTTTATGATCATGGACACACAATTGGTAACACCATTTAAGGTCTTACTGTGCACTCAATAGGTTATTAAGATTTCCCTGGCCAATGATTAAGAGGGAAAACAACTCAATTTACTGCCAAAGCATGTCTGCAGCAGCAAAAAATGGCAGAGGGAAGTACTGTTACATTAGCTATTAATGCCAGTGTAAGCACTCTGCAGCAGTGTCGGCCCCGAGGCTGGAGAATGTGTTACAGGAGGTCATGGAGGAGACAATTACCAAACTAAAGGATTTTTGTGGAGGATCAGGCAGAGATTAGATAAAGTACTCTGTGTCTTCATAGTAAAACTGCATAAATACACCATTACTAATCTATCTGAGGATAAAGTTAAATAGCACATTGCTCAGTCTGAGTGACACACTAACAGACAACAGGTAGCCTTCAGAGGCAGCTGATATTTGGCACAACGCAGAAACTTTAAATTAAAAAGAAATAACTATATATTTTATCTAAGGAGTCTGCATTATTGGCTGTTAATAACAACAACTCCAAGCCAATGATTAACACAAACATGCTGACAAAGTCAACTTAGAGTCTGCGTTTTAGTCTAGTCATCATTTTATACACCTCATTTGTCACCAGCAAACTTTAGCTTCAAGTGCTGTGACTGCTGTGGTTCAAAGGAAATGCCAGGTGAATTTTCTAAATGCTACAGTCTCAGAGTCAGCTCTGTTATGTCGTCTCTTTGGCATGGACAGTCCACCTTTTCTTTCTTTTTTTTTTTTTTTTGCTTGTCTGTTAGCCAGCACGGAAACAGGTCCAGGAAATTTCATAATAAATAAAGAAGAAAGCTGTAGCCACGACCTTAGTCTTAGTGCAGTTTATTCTGAACTCTCAACTGCCGCTTAGGTAGAAATGGTTCCATTCTGCAGCAGCTGCAGCGTAATTAGTTGCTTGATTCACACTAAGGAGCTTACATACTAAGGGTTGAGCAAAAAGAAAGCAGATTACAATTTGAGAAGTAGGCTCTAGCTGGGCTACAAACACAGGAGACAAACACAAGGCTGTCACGTACAGAGAGAAAATATCCGAGCATTTCCGTTTGCCTCTGTCTTAAAAATTAAAAACAAAGTTAGTCCTCGGGTTGGAATCAAGCCGAGGTTTTGCGGAGTAAAATCTGCTCCAGTGAATGAGATTTGTACCAGTGGCTCTCAGTCCTCACAGATTGCCTGTAAGTCACATGCTCTTTTCTGTTACCTAGCAACAATAAAGCTCAGGCAAAAGTTCCTCAAGAGAACTTCCAGGCTGTCTGAGTACGGCTTTGTGCTCAACCTTTAAAGTAATACTATGTGGTAAAACATTTAATACTAGAGCCAGAATAACTTTACCTAGAATCCACAACAAAATTGCTGGAGCAGATTGTGTTGCTCCAGTATAAAAGTGGCTTTTTAAATCTTCAACAAGTTTATTTCCATGTGTTCAGTTCATTTGTCCTCCTTGATCACTGATTACTGTCAAAACCTGAACTGTTAGCCACTGCATGAGAACTTTTTTGCTAAGCAAAAATACAGGAGCTTTTTAATCCAGCAGTAACTCAACTTTAATTTCCCTGACAGTAACTGGTTTGTTTTGATGAGCAACAAGTGCACTGCGTGAGTCACTATTAGCACAACAACTCTGCAGGTCCTCAATGAATTATTCAGCTGACAGCCTGTGTGAACAGAAAAAAAATGCAGAAGGGAAAAAAAAAACAATAAACTCACACCACTTACCTTCAGAGTGGCACCATCTAACAGAACATATGAAGACGAGAAAGAGCTGAAGTAGCAGTGCTCTCCACATTCTGGCTGGTCCGTCCAGCTCCGCTGTGCAGATGGAGGAGCTGCAGGGACTGGGGCTGGGATGCTGGTGCTTTCTTCTGTCTGTCTTTCTTGGCCCGCTAGTTGATGAAAAGGGGCGTGCACAAAGGCCAGGACAGCCGCTCCCCCAAGCCAGCCTCGGCCCTCCGGATAAATCCCCTTGGCCCTGGAATCTGCATAATGCCATGCAGGTCCGACTCGCCCTGAGTGCCAGTGATTTCTCACTCGCAGCGGGCTACCGACACTGTTTATTTGCCCTCTACTTGGGAAATAAGGGGCTGCAAACGGGGGCTGAGAGTAAAAAATAAAGATTTAAATGCTAAGAACGTAAAAAGTTGTGAGGCTTTTAAATAGAGTGTCCTGAAGGTCCTGACAAGTGACGTAGCTGTTAATCCTAATGTCTGTGGTTCGAGTCCTGCCATGGCCCCATGGTTTTTATTTTATTTAAAAAAAATTTTTTTTTACACAAACATCCTTGCACCAAGCTTAAAAATTAGGCTACAGCTACGACAAGAACATTTTAAGTCATCATAAGAGCTTTTTCTATGTCACAACACTGCTTTAAAACAAACAAACAAACAAACAAAATCAGAGGTGCATTTAATTAACTGCCACAAATTCATTATCGGATATTACAGGCTCACTTAAAGTACTTACTTTTTAAAAAATGATAATCTCAACATGAAAAGCGACCAAAAAACTACTGCCAGATATAATTACATGACCAAAGATGTAACAAAGTGAACAATATTTGAGAAATACAAGAAACTTGTACCATGGTTTCTTGAAGTGGCCCATGCCTTCACTGTGCTAGCAGCTCGTTAAAGGCCCAACAGCTCCATCATGCGGTCGAAAGGAGAACCAGCATTTCACCAGCCGCTGCTACCAAAGCTCAATCACAGAGGACAGTTGAGGGATGGTTGCCAATAGCGACCAAGCAACTGAAACTTTGGGATGCTTATGGATTGTAGGACCGAGGTTCGGGGAAAAATGATTGAGCTGTAGCGATTAATTAGCTTAACTTTTACCTTTTTTTATTATTCACTTAAGATGGCAGCTCCGCAGAGAAGCGCAGAAACCTGCAAGAAGCAGGAGAGCAACACTATGGAGGTAACGTTATGCAACGTTAAGTTACAGGATATGCTAAAGTGACTCTCAAACAAGCTAGCTAACGTTCCTTTACCTAACTAACTAACTTGCTAGTTTGTCGTATAACTGACGTTACACTCTAATGTGGTTATCTTACTTTCGATTATATTTATTATGACTGATTTTTAAGTCATTTTTAAAAAGTCTTCAACAAAATTTTATATCAGGTATTGTTACGTGAGCTAAACTTCTTACAGGCTGAATTTGAAAACTATAACGTTAGCTGAAATACGTTAGTAAGTTATAACAAAACGTTAAAGAAACTTAGCAAACCTTTACTGTCTTTATGTCTGTCTCGAGTCAGACATGTCGACGCAAAAACTGTTAAGAGATGGTTCACATTTTCGGAACCCAAGTTCTGTTTTTCATTTAGCCACGATATTGTTGATT
>JAQLOL010000005.1:13563180-13574166 GCA_029783665.1 Naso thynnoides | reverse complement strand
ATAGAGGTGAGCAAAAGAAAATAGAGGAATCCCCCTGACAACAATGCACTTTGTTTCTGTCTCGGTGTTATTCAGCTGGTGTAAAGTATATCATTTAAACTGAATTGTTCTGTCTGCATGATCTTTTCCCACCTTATTGTTTATAGTCTGTAGTACTATCTCACTCATCGTCTCATCAGTACAGTGACGCTCTATCACAGAGTAAAATGTTCCATTTGGAAGTAGTTTTACACATCTACAATCTCTCTGTCACAAACATAGTGGAGAATATAAACAAAAACTCTCAGTGATGGAACCACATGAAAGACAGCCTGACTTCATCACTTCCACAACTCACAAATATTGCTGCAGCATACAGAAACGCTATGAATGGATATCATTCATCATAGAGCAAAGTGACAGGGAAGATTTTACTGAGCCATCACTCAGTGCAACATTCCTTTGTGTCAGAAAGTCTCCTCTAATTGCCTCTTGCCTGGAGCTTTGCAATACAAAGCCTCCGCACCACAAGCACAGCAGGCAGAAACGCCATGAATCCTCGGCCAGTCTGCACAGGAGCCACCCCATCTTTAACCCACACCAGGAGGAGAACACGGGGAGGTCACCTCTGCTAGTCAGTGGTCAGACGGACAGCTTTCAGAGTCTGGGAGGTGAATTACAGCTTCCAGTCATTTATTTTCTGAAAGATGTGTAACATATCACTTGTCTGATGGTAGCAACCCTTTGTCATAATAGTACAATTACAAACAACAAATCATAAAAGCCAACAAAATATTTTCTAAACTTTGTGCACAAAAGCACCTACATTTACTGTCTGAGGCTACCATGAGGCCCTTACTGCCTGTACAGGTGCTAATTTTGCTCATACAACTCTCTGGTTGGATTTCAGAGATATTGTAACATTTTTATCCTTTAAATGGCCGTGATGAAGTTCACACATTTTTAACTTTTTTTTTTTAACTAAAACAAATGGGGATTCAATATCTCCTTTTCTAGCAGCTCTACATGAAAAATTTATTTCTCTTTTTTTAAAAAAAAAAAAAACATCTCAGACTTTTTCACCACTTTTCCTCAGGCAGGGCTGTTTTGGTCATTCCAAAGTCCAGAGCAGAGACCAAAGGTGAACAGGCCTCTGCCATCATTGCCTCTGAACTTTAGAGCACCTCTACTTGTGGAATTTATGCTGCCATCTATTCCATGGTTTTTATCACCTCTCAAAAAAAGGTTTCAAATTCTGATTTATTGTTGCATTTTTTTTAAGTGTAATATCTGATGTTAACTTAATGTAGTTTTAAATCCAACGTTTTCTTGCAAGCTTTGCGGCATTCATTAGCACATTTTTAAATACAGATACAGCTGACTTTATGCTAATATGTAGATTTAAAATGAAGAACTATCCCACTCATGCCTGCTCACTTCAGTCGAAGCAAAGTTCTCTAAACCAGTGTTATCCAAGACTGATCTTACAAAGTTCAGTGTCATACATCATCACAGACACTGTATCTCCTCACAGCAAATACTGTGAAATAATTAGCAGATCATCTAACCAGTTAACTGTATTGTAATTTCTTGAAGTATGCACAAGTCCTCAGGTATTCAGCTGCCAGTTCAAAAGGTTCTGTAAATTTTCAGTTAGGACAAGAAAATAGGTGTGACATATATGCTAACATGCAATAACAGTACATAATAAGTATTATTCTGTGGAAAATTTAAAATCAGTGACTTCCTTGTAAACATATGCATCAACAATTTATGACATTTGCAGTGATTAAAATATCTGCAAGCACACATAACTTTTCTTCACTGTTGCAAACATATCCCAGCAGCCTTCCCCTGCCCTGAGGGCAGAGTTAGAGTCTTGGCAAAGTTCCATGGGATCTGGTCTGTTGGTGCCTCCTATAAAAGAGGAACGAGTGTCTCAGGGTCTCGTACTCTCTGCTGCACAGAATGACTGACACTGCTGCTGCTGCTAAATCAATGAGCTAACTGGACCTCACTGTGCGCGCAAAGTTTGAATTTTGGACTGCACCAAAAACAAAAGGATAATTAGAGCATTTCCAAAGAAGGCTGGACTGTGAGTTGATGTAAAGAAAACTGCTCAGTTAAGGATTATTTCATTTTCAAAATTGAAAAATGTCATGAATTTAATGTGGCTTTAAAGCCTGATTTTCTGAGTAGTTCTTAGACTTATCAGATGGCTGCACAAACTTTTCAATTCTGATTTAATGCAGAAGCTTTTTTTGTGGACAGCAACACTGATTGATTTTGAATTGTTGTTGCTATTTGTCTCCATAGTTGGGATGAGGATGTTCCCCTCCCTGATGTCGGTGCTGCTGGTCACAGCACTGACCAGCGTCTGGGCTCAAGACTTTTATGAAGAGAGGAAAAGTAGCAAGAAATCCAAGGTCAAATCTGTTAGGGCAAACACTGATGATGGACAAGGTAAGAAAACACATGGCAGACACAGTGAATGGTTTGTGTTTTTATTTATAAGTTTGATTTCTTTTGAGTTTTACTCTGATTTGGCTTGTCAAAGGTTTTACTCCCCTTTGTCAGTATTTGTGAAATTGTTTAATGCAATCAGTCACTTAGTAAAAGTTATGACATTTGTTAAATATTGCCAATAAAGAGTCCTTGATCCTGTTCTTTCTGCACGCAGCCATCCTAGATGAGGACTGCAGCTTGGAGCTCTCCTTCCTGTTGGACAGCTCTGAGAGTGCCAAGGACAATCATGAGCAGGAGAAGCAGTTTGCTATGAACTTGGTGGACAGACTCCAAGGGGTACGGCTGCAGACCGCCCGCAGCTTGAGCATGAGGGTGGCCCTGCTGCAGTACAGCAGTCATGTCATCACAGAGCAAAGCTTCAGAGACTGGCGAGGCTCAGAGAACTTCAAAACTCGTATAGCTCCCATCATCTACATCGGGCACGGCACCTACATAACGTACGCCATCACCAACATGACCAAGATCTATCTGGAGGAATCCAGCCCCAACAGCATCAAAGTAGCCATGCTACTCACAGATGGTATTTCCCACCCGAGGAACCCTGACATTTTCTCTGCTGTTGCTGATGCCAAGAACCAGGGCATCAAATTCTTCACTTTGGGCATCACCCGTGCAGCCAATGAGCCAGCCAACGTGGCCCAGCTCCGCATGCTCGCCAGCCCCCCGGCCTCACACTTCCTCCATAATCTACAGGACGAAGACATTGTTGAGAAAATCGTCACTGAGATTGTGAGTATAATACCTGGTCTGTCAGCAGCCAGCACTGAGGAGTAAAGAGATGTATTTGCTTTGAATGAGCATCTATTCACAGCTGACACATGGACAGGCTTGTTCAGGTATTTGTATAGAAATGGAATGATGACAATGCTTTTAAGGAACAAATGAAGAATGTTTATGGCAGCTCTGGATAATAAGCTTTTACACACAGCTTCAGACATCTGTTTGAACATATCCCGTAGGATTTTTCTGACAGTGATTCTCGGTTTTTGGGGTGCAATCTCACATTACAAAAAGATTTTAACAGCTATATTTTCTATACAGTATCTCATTACTTTGTTTTAATATTTACTTGTTACACTGACTTCTCTATCTTTGACTATGACTCATCATTCTTAAAGATTTTAAGAGGTTGTTCTTTACTTTGAAACATTTGGAAATGTTATTTTTGTCTTAATCTGTTTTTCCTCTTTCAGTTTTTGTGACTATACATTTGGTGTGCAAATTTTATTTATTTTTTATTTCTTGAGCATTTGTAACCAGTCTTTATTACTGAACAGTGACATAACAAATCTCATTACTGTCATTTGTTGCAGCTCACATCTGTCTAATGTTTTTTAACTTTTCTTTTCATCGCAGACTGCTTTGGCTGATGAAGGAGTAAGTATTACTACAATTACACAGCTCATATACAGTATCTTCTAACATATAATGATGTGTAATAAGGTGCAGGTAGCCACATTAACTGTATGGTATTACACTCATGACAGCTCAGCAAACATGTCTCTTTTTTTGAAGTGCCCTCTGGCTCAGAGATGCGCTTGTGAGAAAGGGGAGCGGGGGCCAAGTGGGCCTGCGGTGAGTATCTAGCCTCCAACTTTTCCATATATCTCCACAAACAAAGAGCAATTTCCTTTGAAGTGTCTCAAGTCGGTTTGTCAGAGACAAAGATCCCTGAAATCCTGTGCACAGAAATCCAACATGATATTTTGGGAATGTAAATTGTGCAGTTATTGAACAGGATAATCGGAATAATTACCTGCTTTTATCCCCTCTCTATAGCTTGCAGGCATTTGCACAAGCAAGTGTACAATCCTGTCCCACATTCTAAACGCAGATCTATGGCAACAAGTTAAAGGAGAGGGAAGATTGTAGTCTTCTGTTCCCAGAGAAATATGTTTGTTTGAACTGTTTGAGCCCAGTTTCAACCAGTTATTGTGCATTTCTCATTTAACATGAGATGTGCCCCATGGTAACCAGAGGCACCACATTTAAAGCTCCACACTCTATAAAACTGGACCTTTGGCCACCATAAATCTCACATACAACCATGACCACCACTGTCAGTTATGCAAGGATAGAGAAACTGCAGTATGAAACAACTGAAGAAGACAATCTCACCTGCTTTTGCACATTTTGCCCTATATGCAAATTTCCACTCAAGCTCATTTCCTTCTCAGATAAAAGACAACTCAGGTTCCACTGATCGTGCACATCGTCATGTTGCTGACAGGCAGCTTTTTGGCCATTAACCAGGTGCTTTCTCTTCACAAAGATTCTTTAAATTCTTACACTCAGACTAAGAGGCCCTTATAATTGCTCTCATTACTTTAATGGTCACAAACTAGCGATTTCTGGTGGATAGCGACACACGCTGTCCAGGTGCAGCTCAAGACAATGACCCCTGGCCCTGTGGACAAGACATCTCATGCCCACCTACGGCGTCTGCTGTCAGACATCATATCCACAAGCACATTCAGACATCAGCCAGGGTCGTTGCCCCCCCCCCGCGTCTTTTTCGAACAATGCCTGTCTAGAGAAAAAGTACTTAGGTGCACACCAAGAGGAGAGCAAAATGTCAGTGTAAAAAATAAATCAAGACGTAACACTGATTTTGTTTCGTTTTCCAGGGGAAAAGAGGTCGCCCCGGAGAGGACGGCGCTCCAGGGCTTAAAGGGCAAAAGGTGCGAGCCTTTTTATGGACTAGGCGTTACCTAGCTGGCGGGCTCTTTTGGGAGTTATATAATACTTCCTGAGTGAGCCACAAAGACCCAGTATTTTATTGAAAAAAAAAATCTATCAGGCTTCCTGAAGTAAGTTACGTGAAATTTATTGTAAATCATCCGGTACAAATATTTAGAAAAAAGTGTAGTTATAAGCCCGTAGTACAGTGGTTCATGTAGCATTCATTAATGTTAATTATGATCTATGATTGTAATTTACACACTAGTTTTTTTCTTAGGAGACACATATTCTTCAATAATGACATGACATTAGTTTATGGTTTTGTTTTGCACAGGGAAAGCATAATCTGTATTAGTAATTAACCAATAAATTCATAATTTTGTCAACTTTAAGAGTGATCTGTTCAGTTGGTAAATATTACAATGCACTCAAGAAACAAATTCATGTGTGTATTATGTATATTATAGGCTAAATGTGATTGTGAATAACAGTTAAGTTTATAATTTCCAGTTGTAATCGTAACCTTTTTCTTCTCTTTTAATCATCTCCGGTAGTACCACAAGGCTCAATTTCAGACTCCATTTCATTTTCTTTATGTTCTCTGTTTTTAGATAGTACTTACATACGGTGCATATGGCAAATGCAACTGATTAAACCCCTTCTTGAAAATTTAACAAACCTCTGTTTTAAACTTTTCCACCCAAGTGCTATGTCTTTTTTCTTATTTTTGAGGATGCAGATAGACCTTTTTAATTTTTTTTTTATTTCAGGGTGAAGCTGGACTAAGTGGTCTACCTGGACGAGAGGGTGCTGAGGTAAATACATGACCAGTCGAACCAATATTAGGAAAATATGCTTTCCTTTCACTGTAGTTTGAAAACACATCATTTCATTGATTTTATTTGCAGGGAAAACCAGGTTATAAAGGAGAGAAGGTATGTGATTTTGATTAATGATTATGATAACATTTTATTTTGTTAGAATTCACACCTGTGCTTTACTGTGACAATAATTTCCACACAGGGTGAGAGGGGTGAGTGCGGGACTCCTGGAATTAAAGGAGACAGGGTATGACAGCATTGCTGACATGGCACATATTAAATATTGTGTTTCTGTTTTAAACTTTCCTCCTTACTTTACATACTGGGTTTGATCTTATGGTCTCTCTTTTCCCTGTGTGATATGCTTCAGGGTCCTGAAGGTCCAGTTGGAACAAGAGGACTCAGAGGTTTGCAGGTCAGTAATCTGTTAGTTTATTGAGCTTCTTAGATCGTTACTGGGGCTCAGGTGTACCGGGTATGCCATTAGTTTTATCTGTATCTCTTTAACCAACCTGTTGTTCTCAGGTCAAATTCCAAAAAACAGTGAAAAATTTGCGGTCATGAGTTGGATTGGAGTTTGTTAAAAAGGTGTAGCACAGAATTGGGTGATAATTTATAGTTCATACTTCATAAACAGTCAACCTGGACAGACAAAAGTTGCATGGTCAACAGAAAGACAACTGGGAGGTTAAGTAACAGCATCCACACTCCAAATGGGTGGGGCTTTGTTTGAACCATAAGTGGGTGGATCCAACTGGAAACTTCATTTAAGCCTGAAATTGACACTGATTGATCATAAATAGTTACATTTACCACGTATTAAAAATCCTCATTTCAGCCAAGCTCTTGCCTCAACTCTAGTTTTCTCCTGTCCCTTCAAATTGATACACAATAATGCATGTTTAAATTTTTCCCGCTATTTTTTTGTTGTTGTTTGTTTGTTTGTTTTTGTTTAAGTGAAAATCTGTGTGTTGTTTCTGCGCAGGGATTACCAGGACCACATGGAGACATTGGATCAGAGGGCCCTCAGGGAAAGCAGGTCAGCCCCTTTTGAACAACTTTCTCTTACCTCATCTTGCACATATGCTGTGACCTTTACAATTCTGTTTTATGAATGTTTTATTAGTTTAAACAAGAGGTTAGTGCGTTACCACCCCGTTCCTTCCCATACAGCTCAGAGGCCTGTTTGTGTAGAAATAGATGCCTGTGTTAACACTTGGCAATAAGCCAGAGTCTTCCCCATTATTACTGTTATTCACCAGCACAAGGATGAACCATCACCAAAAAAATCTTACATTTTCTCCTGATGACTTGTATCCTGTTTCTAAATACAGACTGGGAAGTGCCTACAGCATCTTCAGCTTCTCCAACAAGGCCTGCAGTTAATAACATGGAAAGTCAGTGTCTCACCATGTGAGGACATGTAGGAAGCATTTACAGAGATTTTACAGGAACCATGGTGGTCCCCTTGTAATATAATTTGTAATGTCTCTAAAAAGACTCCTATAAACCAAGACTCTTTTTTAAAATTTTATTTTATAGACATATTGAAAAAGAACATGTTATGTATGAAATCCTAAATGCCTCTCATTCCATATTCCACAATCAAATGAGCATGACTGGAACAATTAATAATACATTTTAAGCAAAAGTATGTTAAAACAGGCTAAATGTTTACATTACATGTCTGTATGTCTGTATTTTTCCCCTTTTATTTGTTTTAGAGTGAAAAGTTATCTTGATCCCAAGCAGCTCATGAAATTAATCCAAACATTGATGCAGTGTGGAACTACAAACTGTTCTATTTTATTTTGAGACACAGTCGTTTGGGGTTTCTTAACTTTGAGACATCACTGGAGCCCAAGTTTAGCGAATATGTGTCCTGACCTGCAGGAAGAGATCAAATATATCACCCACTCCCTCGTTTAGTTCACACAACAGCTGAAGGACAAGGATCTGCACATATACGCGAAAGCTATCATTGGCTTAAAAAAAAGTTTTTGAAAAGACAGTAAAGCGATTTTGAAAGGATGTTGTAGTTTAGTGTTTTCATGTTTGTGATCGCAGGGTGAACGAGGCCCACCTGGCCCTCCGGGAATTCAGGGGGACACTGGTATTGGACTTCCTGGACCAAAAGTAAATGATATTATTAAATGTCCTCTGGATAATTTCCCATACTGTGTGATTATTTATTTGCTCTCTGCTTTTCTTCGGGTTCTTCTTATTTAAATTATTTACTATATAAATCTGCAGGGTGACATGGGGTTTCAGGGCCGATCAGGTCCTCCTGGTCCTCCTGGAGTGGGTGAACCTGGTCCTCCTGTAAGTAAAAAAGAAACTACTACCCTCTACTGTGGCAAATGTGTTCTGAAGAGAAAGCCTATACAGATGCTTTGACCTGAGCACTGTTTGTTTGCGTGAATCGTTGCTTTGATTACAGGGACCTCAAGGACCACAAGGTGTTTCAGGAGACAAAGGACCACAAGGCGAGGGGTTTCCTGGACCGAAGGTATTATTTTGAGTCTATAATCAGAGAAATCATCAAAACAATAGTAACTTTCCACAATTCTTTGCTAACTTTTTCTATGTGTTAGACCAGCAAGAGAGGAAAGGTATTCAGAAAACCATACTAAGATATTACTTACACATTCATTAAATAGCAGTGATTTTTTTGTTGAGCATCAAGGGATGCCCAAATGTTAAAAAATACAGATGAATGTTAAACAATAATGATAAAAAGATGGATGACACATCATCACTTCCCTTGGTGTACGGAAATAAAGCCAAACAGACCCTGACACAGGCACTGCAATGTTGCAGAGGAGATGTAATTTGGAGTCTGTGCAGTAGTGATTGGCAGTTGGAGGCCCCACCCATACAGCTGCCCTACTCAATCTTCGATCAGGGTCAGCTGTCAATCATGATGTTACACCCCCCTTTTTTTGCAACAAAAAATTAATCAAAATTAAACTTATAAGAAAAAAGAACCCTTGAACAAACACAAGCCAAGATGAACTACCTAAAATGACATCTTTGTCATGTCATCTTTGGGAAAAAGTTGTTTGAAATTTGTTTTGATTATTTAGTTTGACTCATGTCCCATCTGCTAACATGATGGGTCAGGATTTATGACCTGTAACCACATACCAGGGGGCCATTGAGATGTTTCTGCTGTCATCGTTCGTCTTTTTACTGTCCAAATGTTAAATTGATGCAGAAAATGGTCTTGCTTCACTCATGTAATGTTAATTATTTGTTATGATGATGGAGATCGTTAGCGTACTGAAATAAATGCTGACATTAACTAATGAGTGTGACTGGCAATACTAATAACTACATGTCTCAGTTCCAGAAATAAATCAACAGGACATACATTCTATTGACTTTCTTACTGATGCTTCAGGTTGAATCTTTAGGTTTAGTTGTAACTACAGTTACAGTATCTGGGCCTTCCTTGAGTTCATGGCCTGCATCTGTCAAAATCAGATCTCACTCTGTTCCGACTCACTGACTCATAACTCATGTGTACTGTAGCGTTACTCACTAAGCCTGTAGAAATGGTATTTTTTTCCTTGTGTTGCAACATGCTGCAACATATATTTTACATTAGACCCTGTCAATACATACCCCCATTCAAAATGAGATAGCTGCCATTGTTGGGTGTATGCATGGAGATTAGTATTAACAGCATGTCTTACAGAAAAGGGAAAAAAAAGCCTAGTCAAATTAAATACCCATGTCAGATTATTAGAGTAATTGCATTAATATCCCTTCCCTTCACAAGATGATAGTTCTCAAGCAACATCTAT
Organism: Naso thynnoides; assembly: GCA_029783665.1. NCBI lineage: Eukaryota > Metazoa > Chordata > Actinopteri > Acanthuriformes > Acanthuridae > Naso > Naso thynnoides. The sequence continues at coordinate 13,564,349 of JAQLOL010000005.1, read as the reverse complement.
TTCATCTGTGCAAGATTTCCCTAATGTCATACATTTTACTTCTGTGGATTAAAAGTGCTTCTGTCATTATGATAAGGTTTTAACATCTGAGTTTCGTACACTTTGATGTTGCTCAGGTTGCTCTAATCAGAAACCTATTCCCTCCATAATTCACTGGTTATGGAAAAAGAAGAATTATGTAGCAAGGAAATGCAAGGAAGAAAAAACTGTTCCATTCCTTGTGTGTAGAATCATATCTTTATCAATCACAAGAGGCCAACAGGAGCCAACATGCTCTTTTCCATACTCTCTTCACTGAGAACAATGCAGACTCGGCTGTGATATAACCAGCAGAGATCACCTGATTTTGTTCCACAGGGGGATCGGGGGCATCCTGGACTGAGAGGGCCGAGGGGACAGCAGGGTGTAGGAATCAAAGGAGACAGGGTGGGTTCTATATTTATTTTCTAACAAAGACAATATAGCATATTGCAAACACTCACAATTACACAACAGCTCTAAAGAAATCCAAATGTCCTCAAGGCTTTAATATGACTTCTGAAACACAACACTGAGGGAAAAGGTGTGTAATGAAGTCTGGCTAGTGGAGTAAGGTTGAGTACTGAAGACAAATTTCTGCACTGCAATGTTTTTAAAGGCTGCATAGTAAAAAATGAGGAAATGGATGCCATTGTTTCAGTAAATATAGAAACTTAGTCTTTTAACTGGTTATGAAACCAGTCCCAATTTATAAGTGATGCCTCCCTCCATACAAACAAGACCATCAGAGAGGAGACTGCACATCTCTGTCTATTTATTTTTAATGCTTAGCTACTGAAAATTAAATAATTTGTAAATAATTAACCATTTTTTACTTTAAACAAAAGGGGAAAGACGCTGCTCTGTAATTTAGTAGTACAACAGCGAAACAGCTCGAATATCATAATGGAACATCTAATGTTGGCCTCCACATTTAACTATATCTTGCTGCTGATTTATAATTATGAAGGCATTACATTACAAGGGAATGTTTTATCTCAACAAAAATTGCTGTTATTGAGCAACCAAATTTGTTAGCTGTGTAAAGACAGACAGATAGACAGACAGAAAGACAGATAGATAGATAGATAGATAGATAGATAGATAGATAGATAGATAGATAGATAGATAGATAGAGAGAGAGAGAGAGA
>JAQLOL010000005.1:13552205-13562237 GCA_029783665.1 Naso thynnoides | reverse complement strand
ATTTTTTTTTTAAAGACAATAGATCTACATGGAGTGAAGGGACTTGTTTAGAAGTGATACTTCTGATAATGGAGTTTTACTTGCAGGGTGAACTGGGGCCTCCAGGTCTTCCAGGGCAAACTGGACTTACAGGAGCGGGCATACAGGGAGAAAAGGTCAGCAAGATGTCTTCATATATTTCATTTTGAAAATATCACTGACATATATACACAGTGTTGTAGGATACTCTGCACTGACAGCTGTTTTATTTTCATTACTGCTCAGGGAATTGAAGGTCCAAGAGGTCCACCAGGACCCAGAGGACTTCCAGGAGAGGGTCTACCTGGACCTAAGGTTTGTTAAGCTACTTACTATATGAAATGCTCTACTTGTTTATATGATCGAACAGAGCTCGCACAATGTTTTTGATTGTAAAGAGTGATTTCTACAGTTGTAATAATACTTAATTTCATTTTCAGATTTAATATTATAAGTATAAATATCGTGTTTGTTACTATAAACAAGGTATAAAATACATGTATGCTGTACAATATTAAAACAAGATGTACAGCCAAACCAGACAAACAAAATGCCAAACCATTGCAGGTTTATTTATTTATTTATTTTAAATCATCTGGTGCGGCTATTTCTGTTTCTAGGGAGACCAAGGTTTACCAGGAGAGCAGGGAGGCCCAGGAGAGCGAGGCATTGGTGAGCCTGGTCCAAAGGTAAAAACATTGCATGCTCTGAACCATCAAATCTATTTCATTATGGTCTGCAATAGCATATGGGAGTGCCTCTCTACTGAATCAATCAAAAATGAAACAGTGTATTGTAACTGTTACAGGGGGAGCCTGGAGCAGCCGGTTTAGGCGGCCTTCCAGGTCTTCCAGGAGAAGATGGAGCTCCAGGGCAGAAGGTAAATTACATTATGCCAACTGTGTGGAAAAATTCCATTTATGTAGCCCAGTTTCTCAGAAGAATCTGAACTCTACCTTCATTTCCTCTGTCCTTCAGCTTACAATGAGAAAAACTTCTCACTGCAGAAAGTTAAAAAAAGATTGTTTCTATACCTTTCCTCACTCAGGGGGAGCCTGGTTTAGCTGGTTTAAGAGGGCCTGAGGGAGCACAAGGAATTGGCACTCAAGGAGAGAAGGTATACTTTAGTATGTATATCATTGTTCTGGTTCATTATTTGTATAACTGGTTGTAATCAGATAATGTGTGTTTAATCCCGCCTAGGGTGACCAGGGTGTGAGAGGCATCCGTGGATTACATGGGCCCCCTGGGATTTCAGGACCCTCGGGACCAAAGGTAAAGCAACAAGGATTTTACTGCAGTGTGATAGCTTCCAGAATAAAGTTATACAACCAGCATCTTTCTTTTTGTTCTGTGATGAGCAGTGTTTAAGATTCATGCCACCCTAACCGAGCCTTTGTATATAGCCAAAAATACAAGTCCCCTGCAGGTTATTAACTCAATCCCAACTTTCCTTCAGGGTGAACGTGGGACACCAGGCCAGCAGGGCGTGCCAGGGCAGCCAGGACGGTCTATAACAGGCCCAAAGGTGAACAAATAAAAATGTATCAGCAAACTGTCTCTTATAATAAATCGTGGCAGCGAGGTAGATTAGTAGCATGCAGCCAGATGAGCTGCCAGAGTTTGGCACTAAGCATCAGAAAAAAATTGGCTCCATTAACCACTGTGATCTCATTGCCCTGTCTCCAGGGTGACGTCGGCCCTGCTGGCCTTCCTGGTCCTGTTGGGGAAACAGGTCATGGATTACCTGGTCCAAAGGTTAACACTTTAGAACAATAGAGCACATTAACTGTATAATCAGCATAATATTGTTGGTCCTCATCACTAAATTTTATTTTACCAGGGTGAACGTGGTCACCCAGGCTTACCAGGTCCACATGGTCCAAAGGGCGAAGGCCTTCCCGGCCCCATGGTTTGTGCCATTCAGACACAATAAAATAATTCCTGTTCCATATTTGCGTTCTCTAAACTTGTTTTATGTGTTTATTTTAGGGGCCTCCTGGCATGCCAGGCTTACCAGGCGAGCCGGGCGTAGAAGGAATAGGAATTCCTGGTCCCAAGGTTTATTTAAACTTGTGTTTTAAGTTTGTTTGTTTCTCTGATGCTTGAATATGTTTGTATGTACAGGGGTGCTTACAGTGCATTTGATCATTTCATGTCTGTTTCAGGGTGACATTGGTTTTAGAGGATTGCCAGGTCCTCCCGGCCCACCTGGAGAGGGCTTGCAAGGACTCCCTGTAAGAAACAGCTAAATCTAATTATAATAAACATTCAAATCTAACAGAGCTAATTCCTACACAAATTAAACCTTTGGTAATATAAAGGGTTAAAACTTTTGTTATGATAATTTACTACATGTTAATAAGTTTGCATGTTGTTTTATTAATGCATAAACCAGTTGTCTTATTACTTAATTTGTTTCAAGGGTATTGTTGGGAGACCGGGACCTCCAGGAGCAGCCGGACCTCCAGGAGAAGGTATTCAAGGCCCAAAGGTAAATGTTACTGCTGGTTTATATAAGAGTTGTTTTCCAAGCACTTTTCAAGCTCTTTGTATTCAGGATTCATTCACATTTGCACCCTCTCGTTCACAGCAAGTAATAGTGAAGCAATATGATGTACTTAATTGCTGCTGACATGTTAATAGCACTTCCCATCAAAGTAGCTGCAGGTCAAAACAATAATTTATGATCTAATGAGAGTGTACAACACTTCTGTATATTTCAGTAAATCTAACATCTAATTTCAGGGTGAGCCAGGATCTCAAGGTATGACCGGGCCAAGAGGGCCTCAGGGTGAAGGATTTCCTGGAGCTAAGGTGATAAAGTTACACACTTTGAAACATTTTAGATATTTTTTAACTGGTGTTCTGACAGGTGAGTGGCTCTTCCCTTGTTACAGGGTGATCGTGGATTACAGGGTGAGAGAGGAATGAAAGGTGCAAAAGGAGACATAGGAGATTCTGGACTCCCCGGTGAAGAAGTAAGCAAGACAGTCTTATTGACTTGGCATTTTGTTACCTGGATAAATTAGATTTATGGTAGAAAGAAATATATAATAGAAAAAAAATATGATAAAATTTTAGAAACCCATACAGTTACTCTTTGGAGCATGTTTTCTGAAGATGGCCTCTTTAATTCAAGTTTCTTTGATAATAAACACAGAGGCTGTGTCACAAGTGAGCTTTTTACACTGAGAAACGTGTTACAAAGTCAAGACAGATTGTATGTTTGAAAGTAATTAAAAACTGCATGATAATAATTACCATCTTACCCATCATCTCAATCAACTTCAGAATCATACTAGTTCCAGATAGAAATATTTCTTATAGCTCGTTTTTCAACATTTCTCACATCCCAGGGGCGGCCAGGAACAAAAGGAGAACCAGGCCTCACAGTAAGTTCATCAGTTCAAATAATGTTTGAATATTCAATTAACGAGGCTGTGGGGAGTTTGTAATAATATAGATGCTCTCATATTTTTCAGAGAGAAGACATTATTAAGCTGATCAAAGAAATCTGTGGTAAGACCAGAAGTCAAGTTTGGTTTATTGCTGGTTTCTAAAGAGAAATCACATGGCAATTTAAATTGTGCAATGAGCTGATGATCTGATATGTCTTTGAACTGACAAGTGGAATCAATGTAGAGATGGAGCATGAAAAAGCATTGGAATGGGGCAGAATTAGACAGCACGACTTCATATAACCACATTTCAAACCAGATGTTCTTTTACCTCAGTCTAGTCTCTACAAATTCTGCAATTCTTCTAGCAACATATTTTTAACAGCATAAAGGACCGTACCAGTGTTACTACATCATTGTCCTTTGTCAATATCAGCCACCTAGGTTGCATAAATCCCACACATTTTTCACAAATAGCTTTATCTACAAGATATGCTGTTTGTTTACATTTTGTCTATATTCAATTATAGAAAGTACCTGAAAATGTGACGTTAACTAAAAAGAATGTCTGTGTCAAAATAATCCTTCACGCTAGTATTCGAAGAAGGAAGGCAGCACTTGTAAGGGACTATTTTTCCAGGCGTAATAACTTTCATCTGAACAGCTCCCCGCTTCCATCTCTTTCTCACTCAGTGATTTTCGACAACAGGTAATGAAGACATCCTCTTTAGAGGAACTGAATTGACTTTGTCTATCTACTTTTACGTGTCCTATAGTGTTTCTATATCCTGCTTCAATACGAATGGCAGTGAATCGGGTTTAAAAATTCAGTCGGAGATCTACTTCAGTAAACACATGGTCAAAATGTAACGTCAACATTTGTAGAAGATAGGGTCAATCTCTGCTGGTGGTGAGAAGTCAAAAATAGACTGGTATGGTCTTTTAACAGCTGTTCAGTCGCTACCTTTGGGTGCCAGCTGTTTTGTGCTCGGCGAGTGTGCACAGTGGGTTATGGATTTTTCACTTCCTGCTATATCTCTAAATGTTGCCATGAGAACAGTAAGAGTGAACCAAAAAAGGAAAGTTGTGGAAGTTTAAAACACTGATCTGAAAGACTTCAAGTAAGCTTTACAGTTATCATCAGGTAAACCATAGTGAAGGACAGACATCATGTAGTGACAGTATTTCATTGATTTCAGGATGTGGCATCAAGTGCAAAGAAAGGCCAATGGAACTTGTGTTCGTCATCGACATCTCAGAGAGTGTTGGCCCAGAGAACTTTGAGATCATCAAAGACTTTGTCACTAGGTTGGTGGATCGGACCACAGTCGGACGCAACGCCACCAGGATCGGACTGGTCCTCTACAGTCTGGACGTCCATTTGGAGTTCAACTTGGCTCGCTACATGAGCAGACAGGACGTCAAGCAGGCAATCAGAAAGATGCCGTATATGGGTGAGGGCACCTACACTGGCACCGCCATCAGAAAGGCAACTCAGGAAGCTTTCTTCAGCGCTCGGCCTGGAGTCAGAAAAGTAGCCATCGTCATCACTGATGGCCAAACTGACAAACGAGAGCCTGTTAAACTTGACATAGCTGTGAGGGAGGCTCATGCTGCTAACATCGAGATGTACGCGCTGGGGATCGTCAATTCCTCTGATCCTACGCAGGCGGAGTTCCTGCGAGAACTCAACCTGATTGCCTCTGACCCCGACAGTGAACACATGTACCTCATTGATGACTTCAACACTTTACCAGGTGATAATCACAATTAGATGTTGCAAATCACTCCTGCAGCAATGTGTTCATTAAATTATTCAGCTGTTGTAATTTCTCTCATCTTAGAGTTTATGAAGTGCCTAAAGTAAACACATTCCTTAATTTCCTCTTTCAGCACTGGAGTCTAAACTTGTCAGCCAGTTCTGTGAGGATGAAAATGGCGCCCTTATTTACAATCACATTACAAATGGACACTGGAACGGCAACAACGGGCATGGTAACAATGGAAACAATGGACATGGAGAGAATGCCAATGGATACAATGGCCACAGCAATAATGGTTATCCTTATGGAAACAAAGAATATGGGAACAACGGGAATGGTTACGATTACCGAGAGGAGATCCAAACTCAGAGACGCACCAGCAGCCGAGGCCGTGGAGACACTTTCACGCTGCCTATAAGTGCTGATCCACTCCCTGTTCAGGTCTTTGCTAAAAACTCAACATGAACACTTTGCTGTTTTAATTGTCTTTGATGACGATGATGAAACAGAATTCTCTCAATACTGACACATTGTCTGTTTTCTTACTGTAGGTGGTGGAGGAGGAGGATGAAGGTGAAGATTTAGACTTAAGAGCAAGGGGTGTTAATATTATAGCTGTAGTCAATAAAACAACATCTTCGTTACCTGGTAGAGAAACCTCTGTGTCCAATGAGGCAGTCTTATCGTCTTCATCCTTTTCTACATCTTCGTCCTCATCTACGACATCTTCGTCAGCACTGGACTTGGTCTCTTCTATAAACTCTAATCAGTTACAGCCCGTGGTGAGCCCTGTCCTGCCTGAAGGTGAGTACTGCACCTGTGCTAAACAGGCTATTTTCATTTGGACTTGTCGCAGCAGGAAATGCACAAGGTTCACATTAGGACATGACCAACGTGGGATTTTTGGGGCCAATGCCAATACCGATATAGGGGGGTAAGCAATCCTGATACCTGATATACTGGTTGATATTATATAGAACATTTTAACAAACTCTATTCCAAACAGTGCACTGAAAAGTAAACATAAACTACGTATTTGCACCATTTTAAATCTATAGTCCAAACATCTTTCCAAACAAAACAGTGTAAAAAAAAGGGGGTACATATCAGAAAACATATACCATAATACTAATATATATATGCAACAGGTCAATATCGGCCCATAATATTGGCAAACTTATTTATTAGTCAGGCGATATATTGAAATTAATAATAGCTTAAGTGCATTACGCTTCTTCCATGCTGGTTCACTGTCATGGCTTCATGGCAGAAAGAAATTATAATGCTATTAGTACCATCTGAGCTTTTCCTCCTGTGACAAGTCAAATATCTGCTGTTCCCATATGGTCTCTATACATCAGTGGGTTCCATTTACCTGTTCATTTAAATACAAAGTTTATGCTTGAAATGACATCACATCAGAGTTGACCGAGGTCCAGCAGAACAAGTTGGAAAACAAAAGATGCCATCATACAAGGCCAGGTTATCCATTGTCAGCCACTGTTAGTGATACCATTTGACTGCAGCATATTCATATTAGCCTATATTTCTCATATAAACAATGTAGCAACATATCTACAGATGGACATTAAACAGTATTTTGTGAATGTCTGATTTAATGGGATACAGATGGGACAGAAGTGCTGATTAACAGTGTATTACTCCGTCTTTCTTTACTGTTGATGTGTGGAGCAGCCATCTTGCATTTTGAAGTCAAGGTCGTTGAGGTTTTTCCATCGTCCTAAGTTGAAAATCCTGCTACAGGGGTGTTGCAGCTGAAATTCCAAACTAGGAACTTGAAAATTTTGATTTCCTGGTTCACGTAGAATGCAGCAATACTCTTTGGAATATGTGCATGTTAAATGCCATTTCTTCTTCAGAGACTCCTGCTCTTGATCCCCGCTGTAACCTCAGCTTAGAGCAAGGCACCTGCCGAAACTACAGCATCCACTGGTACTACGACAAGCAGGCCAACTCCTGTGCGCAGTTTTGGTACGGAGGCTGTGGCGGGAATGACAACCGTTTTGAAACAGAAGATGAGTGCAAGAGGACTTGTGTCAGAGCAGGTAACTTTTGTAGATTTTTAACTGTTAATGCACACACTCTCTTGTTGTTTTCTGAATCCTGTGCTGTTTTGTTTCCAGCAGGGTAAAAGGAGGAGAGGCCATCAGAAAGTGGATGTTAGTACTCTACGATCTGCTGAGATGTTATTTGTAATGTGACACATTCTGTCAGTTGTGCTCAGAAATTTTCGTGCACTTGTTTATCGCTAATGTCCACACACACGAATGCATTTTCTTTTTATTAAACAGAAGCAAAACAGAGCTGAAGTTATTCAGATTCTGAAAAACTGCTCTGATGTGTTGCTATTTCAGTGCACTGACTTAATGACTGACTGATTTAGGATTAACTTCTACAAAACCACCTTACTTACCTCAAAACAAATATATTATGCTTGATACACCCGAAGAAATCTTTTTTTCAAGGTTTGGTTGTCCTTTAAATGCAGAAAACATTATTACTACATAAATATATTTGTCTTTATGACATATTTTCAGCTCACTAACTGAATATATTTTCAGCAGGACATCAGTAATAATATGTTTGTTTACCTTGTGATGATATGATTCGCTGGCATGTACTTAGTACTTTTGTGTGTGTGCTCTGTTTGTTGTCATTACGTGTCCTCTTAGGTTATAACTGGCAGCTGTAATAGAGAGCCATTTCTGTGTGGGTACTGCTTTCAGGGGTCTACTGCAAATGTCATTTTGTGATGAAGACGGAGGCTTTCTGCAGTCCATTCAAAGGCCTGTTTGTTTGGGCAGTGTGCATATCTGAATAATTTGTTTTGAATCTTTTTAATAATAAAATGTAAAATAATGGTGGCTGCCTGTGACTGCATATGTTTATTTAGTAAAATCAGCAGTAGTACTATTATCATTATAACTTACATTCTTTTGTGCTCTTAGTTGTAACAGAGGGGATTTATTGCCCTAAATATGTTAAATATTGGAAGATTGGTAACAAATTAAAATATTTTTGATTAAAAATATCTGCTAAGTCCAACTTTATTGAACTTGTAATAGATAACTTAAGATGTTGCACAGGTTTAAACTTAAAGCATCTTCTCAAACAAAGCACTAAGCAGGAGTCTTACTAGATTGAGTTCCGACCTACATTCATTCATGGTGAGAAAAAAAGTCATCTTACTTAATATTTTTAGCAGACTAGTATTAGTAAAGACAGTTGTTTTACAAAACAAAACCCCGCAAACAGCTGGTGACATGGATGTGTTTATTTAAATAATAATAATAATAATAATAATAATAATAATAATAATAATAATAATAATAATAATAATTTTAAAAACTTTTTTTTTATTTGAGCGCGCGTTTAATTTCTACTTCGCTCGCCTGAATTATTAAAACGCACGCGTAATTTATGAAACATGCGCGCGAAATACAAAACGCACGTGCGTTTTACAAAATATAAACACGTGTCCCAGGTTAATTAGCCAATGTAACGTTTCCTCCAATGTATGATCTCTGTTTTATGCAGTTCTCAGTGCATAATATGTCCTTGCTGGTACTTGCATAAATATTTAAATTTTTGTCCTCTGTGCACAAGAGTGGTCATTAAGTGCTAGTTTGAAAACAGTTACACAATATTGTCCTCTTGCCTTGCCGTCTGTTGCCACGGTGATTATGACGCTACAGAAGCGTTTCCAGATTAGCAAATGCTAACGTTACATTTAGCGAACGTTAGCTGGTAAACCAACGACCGGTAGCTAAGGTCAAAGATTAGGAAAATAATCCCGTGGCAGTGATAACGAGCAGACATGGCATCTAGTCTAGATGCTCTCTGGGAAGACAGAGAGGTTCGGTTCGACATATCAGCACAGTAAGGATCGATCACGTTACCTCAATGAAATCGTTAGCTTGGGATTAATTCACCGTCGCACAAGCTAGTTAGCCAAACTACGCTAATTGGATAAGTTAAGTAACTTGCCGGCTGCTATTCACGTTTCTATTCCGCAACAGTAACAATAATTGTGTTTTGCTTCATACTCTGTCCTCATGAAAAAAACGTTTTGCAGTATCGTTAGCATTGAGTAACATATGTCTTCTGGTGTAGTTATGGATGTCGTACATTAGCTTAAAACTAGCTAGCTGTGAAGCACTTAACGTTAGCTAAATGAAGTTTTAGGGCAAGAGCGATCACTGTTTGATCTGTCATTTCACAGGCAGATGAAAACACGTCCCGGAGAAGTTTTAATAGACTGTCTGGACTCCATAGAGGACACGAAAGGAAACAACGGAGATCGAGGTAACGCTAGTTAGCAACATACGAGGTTTAAACTACCTGGGCCACCTGCCTGGCTGGTCACCTCATAACGGATGTCCACTTTTCTGGCAGGGCGACTTCTGGTAACAAATCTGAGGATCATTTGGCATTCTTTGGCTCTGCCAAGGGTCAATTTGTGTGAGTACACGTGCATGCATTTATTTTATTGTTTGAGACTGTCTCCACCACCATCAGCAGCTGAATATTTCTGCCCCCTCTGGGAAATTAACATTTATTGCCCTTCTTAAATTGCATTTTATTGCCTTCTTAAAATAGATTGTCATGTAAAAAAATCTAACCAACCAAAATGCCACCTGTTTTGTTTTAGCTGTGGGTTACAACTCCATCATTAACATCACAACAAGGACAGCTAACTCTGTGAGTACAGTTTTGTTTTGCCTCTGAAACTATTGTCGCATATTGCTATCTTATTATTGTCATACAATTTCGAAGTGTTTGTCCATAATAATTTCTTATTTTCTCCCACACATCACATATACTGCTCA
>JAQLOL010000005.1:13513915-13531558 GCA_029783665.1 Naso thynnoides | reverse complement strand
TACTGAAACAGTACGGCCAGCGTTATCTCCGCACAGATAATTGGTTCATCAGTTAATTGTCTCTCTGGGGTGACAGTGCGAGTAGTCGGGCTGTAGCAGCAGGCTGACCGGCAGGTCTCACCCGACAAGCTGCAGCTCCTCGCAAGTCTGAAAACGATGTGACTGATACACAAAGAACTGTTGTTTGAATATAATTACGACATAGTCGGAATCTTCATGGTAACATTCTTGCCAAAACAACACTTAAAAACAGCTTTTTGCCTGCTAGCAGTCAACAGACTGCAGTGTGTGTAGCTTCACCCTCTTTGCGTGCTTGGTGCCCCAACAAAAGGGTGTCCAAAGTAGGGACAGTACAGTTATTTGGTACCCTTTTGACAGTGGAAACGCCAATAATTGTGTACCGTACCACACTGGACTCTACCACTCAGTGGAAATGGGGCTTTTGAGTTATTACAGAGAAGACATTTTTCCCAGTCAGTCTGGCTAGAACTGTTGCCTATGATGTGTATTTCAACAAAGTGCTGATACTAACAAGTTTCATTATACTGTGATAACAATTTTTTGAACACATTATTGAATTAGATTAAATAATTGTTATGAACTTTTTTGACTGTCTAACAAGCAAATGTATTTGCCAACGTTGTTGAGTAGTGTCATGTTGCCTGATGTCTGTTGTCATGTTCTGTAGGTGACATTTACTCTGTCTTTTTGTTCTTTACAGAGGTGACTTGAATGAGGCCCAAGATGAAGCTGCTAAAGCTCCAAGAAGAGAAAGACGCTCCTCCAACACAAGGCAGGAACACACAGTGGAGGGTAAAAAAGACAAGAAAACTCGGTCACATAGATCGAAAAGCAAAGAAAAGGACCATGCGGAGAAGGATGAGAAGCAAAGCAAACACAAGGCAAAGAAAAGGGATAAATCTCAAAGCCGCAGTAAAAGCAGAGAGAAGAGTAGGAGGTCAAAAAGCAAAGAGAAGGGTAACAAACACAAAGCTGATGACAGAAGACATCGCTCAAGGAGCAAAGACCGAAATGCTAGCAAAAAAGAAAAAGAGTCAGAATCAGATCACAATAAAGACAGAAATAAGGGTCGTGAGTCCGATAAAAAGCCTAAAGAAGATGCCAAAGGAAGAAATAGTGAGAGAGCCAGAACAAAGTCACGAAGCAAAGAAAGAACCACAAAAGAGAGGCACAGATCTAGTAGCAGGAACCGGGATAGGAGTAGACCTGCAGAATCAAAAGACAAAGATGAAAAACGAGAAAAAGACAGAGACAGGGGCAAAGAACGTAGCAGGAGCCAGGAAAGACGACACAACAGTGACAGGGAGAATAAGAGGCGAGGAACCTCAAGGGATAAGGAACACCGAACAAGAAGTCCAGATAGGAACAAGCCCAGAGACTCTCACAGAAGCAGGCGGTCTAGAAGCAAGAGTAGTAAGAGAGACCACAGCAAAGATCAGTCTTCTCATAGAAAGGACAAAGACAGAGAAGCCGCTACCCAAAGGAAAAGACGTAGCAGCAGCAGCAGCAGCTCTGACGGGGACAAAGGTGAGAAAAGGAAGAGGCAAAAGAGCCCAGATTCCAGACGGAGCGGAGGTAATAGTGCCTCCAGATCCAAAGACAGAAGAAGCCCAGCAAAGCTAAGACCAGATAGTACGAAAGGCAAAGAGAGAAACAACAGCAAGAGGAATAAATCAAGCTCAAGCTCAAGCTCTGACAGTGACTGATATCCTGAAGGGATAGATGGGGGAGTTTTAGGTCCCTATTTTATACCAACTACACATGTAGAATACAACACCAGCTTTCCATCCACGGTGGGACTCATTCATATTCCTCATTCAGTGCAAAAACCCACTCCGGGTTCAACCAAAGCTTATATGATTCAAAAATCTGTTCAAATGAATTTTCAAATGTCTCCATTGCAACAGAAGCCAAGGTTAAAAAGAGACAAGGCTGCAGTGACAGACTGCTAAATGAGCTTTCGCTGAACTATGGATTTAATTTTCCTCTGATTTTAGCACTGAATGGGAGGTATGACTTGTTCCCCACTGAGTGTAGTACACTGTTGGTGGGTAGCTTAAACTGTATGGCCTGGCTGGAGCAAAGACCGACTGATAAAGCAATTCACCTGAAGTGAGTACTGTCATAACATCAAGTGTACAAGTACCAGGTTTTCTTTTAATTGTAAATGACCAGAGGAGGACAGTTCGAAGGCCATTTTTTATTGTGAATTTTTTGGTAAATTATTTTTTTGGCTTTACAACATTACAATTTCAGACTGTTTGTAAAAAGCACACACTAGATTTTACTGCAACAGCATCATTTTAGTATCTTTCCCCCTAGGACATTTTCTCCTGCAACTTAATTTAACATTGTTAAACTGAGTTGTATCGGATGACATCCGTCTCAAAAGTTTACCCGTCATGTAGTTTTTACTGCAACAGTCAATTAGAAAGAAGACACTTGTTTCTTGCATGTTTATCCCTGCTATTGTTGAATGAATGATGTACATCCATGTGTTTTTTTTTTGTACATCAAAACCTTATACTGTAATTTTGTTTTGAGATACCTCTGGTTTGCTTTTTGAATGAAAAAATGAAAAAAAAAGTAAGTCATGCTGTAAGTACAACATAAAATCGATTTGTATAAATTGTGTTTTGTGCAAGTTGGTTTGAAGTCATCTGCAGTGAGAAAATTAAAAACTGAACTTTGATGTTAGTGGTTTTAACATTCTGTAAGTGCTGTCACACCACACAATCTATCGGAGGCCCAAACATTCTTTAGCATCTAAAATTACATTAATTAATAGTAATAACTGTAAATTTACTGTCGACATTTTGTCATCTGGTGTTGAGGTTCGATTGACTGCAGAGATTATCACTTGGTTTTAAAGGAGAACTCCGGCCATTTGCCCCCCTTGTTAGCGTTATAGCTATACCGAAGTTCCGGTTGCCAAGGGATAACTGCGGTTTGGTCGCATCATTTTTAGTCGCATTTTCTGCTACCCCCAACACTGGGTGACCCTCAGGAAAATGAGAAAAGGGTCAAAAATGGCCGGAGTTCTTTAATTTTCGGCTCGGACGAGTTATCTTTTCTGCTCAAAGTAACTGATTGACAGTGTTCACAGAACATGTCCTGTGACTAAATTCAAGCTGAAACTTGATCTGAAAATGCTCTGAAACATTCAGAAAATGTTGTGAGAAAAATGTCCAAAGCATCACACGTCATGAGCTACTGAACACTTTGTAGAACATCTCTGAAAAAGTTTGTGTCCAGAATTGCCCCTAACAAATGTGTCAGTAAAACAAGGAGCTGATTGTTCATTTTAGAAATAAGACAAATGCAAAGACACTTTGTCTACATCAGTGGAGCTGATGTTGAGCTGGTGAACAGTTTTAGGTTCATTAGCACCGAGAAGGTGTCTTTGTCAAATATTTTAAGGATTGTGCTAAACCCTTCAGCAAGTTCAAAGACTGAACCAGCTGGTGACCAGTCACCATGTAAATCCAAGTCTCAGCTTTGCATCTTGTATATCTTCGGCTTCATTAAGTTTTTTAACGTTCTGAGTGACAGCAGAGATATATTTGGGTAATTTAGCCCCAGATTGGTCCTGAACAAGGAAGCTTGGCCTGGGTCCACTGCATCCAGGTCCAAATCCTCCTCCGATCCCCTCCCTTGATGCCTTGCAAAGGGGGAACACATTTCGCTGAGCCGCTGCTGCTGCGTTGATGACTTGCTGTGAATACTGTTGAAACCGTTCTTCCTCTGCAGCAACGAGTTCTGCGTTCCTATCTTCAAACTCCTGCTCTTCCCTTCTCAGCCGCTGCTGCCTCGCATTTTTCCCAGCCTATATTTAAAGGGTGAAAGATAAATGTCAGTTTTGTTTCACAGAACAATGAATATATTTACCACCAAACCATAATTGTTATTTGTGGTTGAGATTGTATCAACATTACCATTTGTGTGACATTGAAGTCCTGGATTTTTCTTTTGTCTTCTTTGAGCTGCTGAGCCTTCAGTTGTTGTTTCTCAGAAAATATTTGGTCAGCCTCTCTCTTGGCCTGAAGGATGACTTCGTTTTTCTGTTTCTCTATTTTGTCTCTCTGCTCCTTTTCTTGTCTCTGAAACACAGTTTGAGTTATAGATGTAATAAATGTTTGCTGACTGCAGCTGGATTAACTAAACATTTCTTTGAAGCCTCAAATTACGACCCCACATAAACGCCCAAGAAGACTTTTAAAGGGATACATCGACTGTTTCTGTTGTTGTGTGCCTCCCTCCCGAGTTTCAGACAAAAACATAGATACCATTATTTCTACTCTGCATGCAGTCAAGCCCGATTTATGCTGGCGTAGCTCGATGTGCACCTCCTCAAAAATGTAAATACATGTCGAAGTGACGCAGACCACAAGCACTGTGATTGGTCCGCTTGGTTAACGTGCATGTCCTCCTACGCATTTCCAGCTTCTTCTTCTACTCGTGTACTCCACACTTTTCCTACACACTGCAAACAAGGACCAGGTCGAGGAGCGACTGATTGAAGAAGTCCGAAAATATGCACTTTAATATGAGTCTTCATTGCCACATTACAAAGACTGCCAGATGGCTGCAAATTCTTGGCGATAGATTGCCACAAACATCGGTGTAGGTTTGGCCAACTGCAGAACAACACGGACATGCCGATGCAGAAGTATAAATGCTTTCCATGGCGTAGGCCACGTGCATGCCTTATGACATAGGGCTAGGTGTACAGCCGACGCAGAGGCATAAATCAGGCTTAACAAGGAAGAGATGGGCAGAGCCTGCCCGCTGCTAATTAGCATAGCCCAAATACCGATAGTCATTGGGAAGCCTGCCTCAACCAAAACTCATCATGTAAACTTTTCAACAACTCTAAACAGTTATATGTGCTTGTTTTGACTTGTTTATTTACCACATTATGTTATTTTTGGACTCATATTAGCCCTTTTTTGTAGTACCAGAATCAAATTCACTTACTGTTATATTGTTTAACATGCATGCATGCGGCCTGTGGTTTACCTTTGGTGCGTATTGGATTTTAAAATTACATAAAGTGATGATCTGAGTATAAAAATAACATATTGTGGTAAATAAACAAGTCCCAACAAGCACACAGGACTGTTTAGAGTTGCCAGAAAGTTTATTTGATGATTTTAGGCAGAGGCAGGCTAGCACTTCCCACTGACTACCAGTATCTGAGCTAAGCTAATTAGCAGTGAGTGAGCTCAGCCCGTCTCTTTGTTATTATTGTACGCATAGTCAAAATAATGGTATCTACTTGTCTGGAACTCGGGAGGGAGACAAATAAAGAAAAAAAAGGTTGGCTTATCCCTTTAAGCAACTTCGCTTTTTGTAGGTCATCAGTCACAGCAGCTCAACATGTGTTACCATGTGTTCTCTGTGTGCAGCAATGGACTTCAGCATCATGGCCCTTCTCTCCTCCTCCTCCCACTGCTGTTGTGCCTGTTTTGCATCCCATTCAGCGACCGCTTTTGCGATCCTCTGCTCCTCACTGTCAGTCTGCTCTTGTTGTGTGACTGTCAGTCTCTCCGTGATCCTCTCTCGGAGCATCTGGGCCTCTCTGAGGAATGCAAAAACTCTCAAGTTGTAACACCTCCTGTATGTGCTGGGATTTCTGGAGAGGTGACCGGGTGTAATGGTGTTGATTATTTTTGCTGGCTCTTACCTGAAAAGTTCTTTTTCTCTGTCTTTCCGTAACTTCATCATCTTTTGTTTTGCAGAGAGAAAAAGTTTCCTTCGCTCTTCCTCGGCCTCCTGTTTTTGGGCGTCTGCTGCTCTCATGAGGTCTCTGTTAGCAGTGTGTTCCTGTAAATAGAGTATTCAATCTTAATATACATGTAATAAGGATATACTGGATAACCTGTGCTGCTAAAACCATACCAAGTGAGCTTGCATGAGGTTTCTCTTTTGCTTTGCTTCTCTTTCTTCCTCCATTCTCTGCCCACATTCATAAAGTTCTTTAAGACGTTGAATTTCCTCTCCCTCCTTCCTGATTTCTATCTTCTGTTGCTCTACGGCCGCCTCATTTTCCTTAATCCTAAAGAAAAGGAATCATATTCTCATTTGAAGCAGAACAGTTTTACAAACCCTCTATTGTTATTACTTAAAATTTGTCCGAGCTGGCAACTGTTGAGCTGCCCTAGTTTACCATAGCAACATCACTCCACTTATTAAATAGGACGGTAAATGCATATTCTTGTGCAATTTTAGCACACCATAGACAAAATACAAGAGTAATGTGCATTTACAAGTCTGGAGACCCCTGCTGGTGCATCTGCAACATATTCAAAGCTGGTTCTTGGATCTGATGTGAGACTTACTGGAGTTTCAGCTCCTCTGCAACAGCCTGTCTCTTGAGCTTCTTCTGAAGGGCTTTCTCCTTCTCCAGTCTCAGGGCTTCCCCGTCTCGGCTCTTCACCATATCCATATGAACTTTGTCCACATCTTTGGAGGCATTCTTTATTTGTTGCTTCAGCTCGATCTGAGCCTCCCTCTCCTTCAGGACTTCTGTCAGCAAGAGCGCACTCTGTGGAAGCACAAACGCTCATCATCTGAAACACTGATAGGCGACAATGAAGGAAGTGACAGAATAATTCTCGAGTGATACCAACATGTAGTCCTCTGACGTGATCAGTTTGGTAAAACAGCTGAGTCTTGGCTTTTTCAATGGCCTCTTTCCGCATCTTCTCTTGATATTCAGCCTCCTCTCTATCAATCTGTTTTCTTTTCTCCTCTTCAATCTCCTCCCGAATCTTCCTTGCCTCTAGCTTTTTCTGCCTTTGACCCTTTGACAAAGGTAAATACACGGTGGATTACTTAAAAGTTGTTCTTCTACTGCAGTGCAATATGCTTTTTGCAACCTCTGAATCACATTTAAGTTTAATACATTCAAGTAAAACCTATGAAAATCCTTCCACAGGCAACTTACAGCGATGGTACTGGACCACAGTTTCACCACCTCTTCCGATTCCTTGTGCAGGGCCTCTCTCTGTTTCGCTGCCTCTCTCAGACTCTGCTTGTCTTTATTAACCTTGTTCAGTTTATCTTGAATCCGCTGCCAGTCAGCCTTGGTTAAGACAGTGACTTGTCGGAGGTCTGGTGGCTGGATCATCCTGCCGGCCTCCTCAGCGGAGGACACTGGGTTTTTTTTTTTTGTGTTTTTTTTTTTAAAAAGAAGGAGGAAATAACCTTTAGAAGAGCTCCAGTGAGTCAGATACAACATTGACAACAGTGTTTAGTTAAGACGACCGAATATACAGACAGTGTTGGTTGTTGAGGTTAAACATTCAAAATAGAGATGCATTAAATTTTTAGTGTGTGGAGGGATAATAGATGTTGTGTGCAAAATAAAGGTCATTTGTGTGCAAATCATTAAGCACAATAGAGTGAGGCCCTCTGTTTTGTTTCTGGAAATTTAAGAAGAGGTCAGCAAATGTGTTATCTTTGTCCTTGGATGATTTGGATCACTTGAGGAGTTTTGACACAACATATTTACCTGGATGAATTTTGACATGGAAAAAAACAACAACTTTTTAGTAGAAAAGAAGTTTAAATTTGTGTGTTTTAGGCCAAAAAAAGAAGGGCAATATTTCGTTTTTTTCCACTAAAATTACAATTTTCAGGCTATTTAAAGGGGTTGTGACAAGTTTTTTCATTGGATGAGGCAGCACTGAGCCATCTGGGCTTAATATTTCTAAAAAGTGACAACAGCCCTGTGTATTGGAAAATGAAAGTAAATGCAATGAGTAATACTTGACTCTAATATCCAGGTTATCAAATATACCACTGATCAGGAAGTTGTTTTCTTAAGTGGCTGACGTTACACATTTGTTCAGATGCATAAAAATAATTTGTTTAAAAAGGTGTGTTTTAAAAGTCACTTTTATCATTATTATTATTATCATTAGTAGTAGTAGTGGTGGTAGTATTTCGTTTAGCCATTCTAGCTAATTGCATATTGTCTGTTAACCAACAGCTAACGTTAGCATACCTTTAAACCGTACTGTTAATACAGCACTCACCTCTCCTGCTGGAGCCTCTTCGTCGGCCGAACTGAATCACCGAAGTCATTTCGATATATTACAAAAGAAAATACAGAAAATTTAAAACT
The DNA here is from genome assembly GCA_029783665.1 of Naso thynnoides. Lineage (NCBI taxonomy): Eukaryota > Metazoa > Chordata > Actinopteri > Acanthuriformes > Acanthuridae > Naso > Naso thynnoides. The sequence goes on along the minus strand of JAQLOL010000005.1, from coordinate 13,523,406 downwards.
TTTACTGAGAGTTAGCCCGCGTTTACACTGTACAGGTAACGTTACAAGGCAGCTACAAGGCAGCTGTTGTATTGTCTCCAGGCAACGCTTCCGCCAATCTGAAACTGTTCTGCCGATCGACGACAGGCGGCGCTGTGCGTCCTCAAAGTTACTCCTGCTTGAATGTAACGCAACATGCTGTGCGTCATTTTCATCTAAATCTGTTTCATGTGAACTCCGAGGCCTGACCACTGCTGCGCAGATTCATACAATGATACTTGAGACAAAATATTCTGATTTTGGTGGAATATCTGAACTCCTATAGGTGCATACTTGTCCTGTCGTGCTCCTGTTCAGAGTCATGGAGGAGGAAAACAGCTGTTGACTGACAGATTTACTCTTCGGATGCTGGCATGGATTCTTGCGTACAAACAGATGGCATGTGTTTCAAAGTGTCAGGCTTAAAAGTCAATATAATGGCCTGACTGTGAAATACGTGCCTGGTTACTGAGCTGACACTGAAGATAAGGGGGCTGTCATGTGCAGCCTAATGAGTCAGGTGATGAGCAGTGTCTGCTCAATAAGGCTGAAAAAATGGACTCGCCTTACCTGACCCACTCTTAAATGAAGGAAGAATGAAATGGGTTTTTTTTAAAAAAAAAAACAAAAATAACTGTTTTAAATGTAATTTAAATAGCTTCATATGAACCCAGGGTGTGAAAGTAGGCAGTGATCAAATCTCTCTTATGCTCTCACACTAACTTTGCCTCTGCGTTGTATTCATACAGCCTACCTATCCGAAAATGAATTACAGGATATTTTTTCTTTATTGTACTTTACTTACTATTCTCATTTTATGCAATCTGTATACTTCTATTGCATTTCAGAGATAAATATACTGCTGTTTTACTGAACACATCAACAAAGCCACTATAACTTTACATAATGTAGCATATAGGCTAGAGCATGATGACAAGTCTATAAAATCTGATGAATTGTCATAAGTTAACTACGTTTAAGTAAAAACATTGATACCACATTAAAAAAATACTCATAAAAATATAATCTTGCATCAAAAGTGGCCTATTGAATGGGAGAATGTACTTTAAGTAAAAGTAGAAGTACTCTACAAAAATGTTCTATGACTTATTACTCGTCCATTAATGCAAAAGCAGGATTTTACTGTTGCAGTTGTTTGAGGTGGAGATCATTTGAACTGTCTTGTTTAGGAATGCAGCTCATGATTATTTTTATTATGGAATGTTCCTCAGATATTCCATTAATCAATTGATTAGCCCACTTAAAAAAAAAAAAAAAAAATCACATGAAGAAATGCCCTCACAACTCCCCAGAGCCCAAAGCTTACACCAAACCCTTTATTTGAATATAATTAAAATGATTCAAATAAAAGCAGCAAATCATATTCGTAAAGCTTGAACCACGGAGTGTTTGCATTAAAAACTGATCAATAATTCGTCATAGTGGTCGGATAATTTCTCTCTCTCAATCAGGAAGTTACTAATTATCTCCGACAACCTGTGTAAAGTCCATTTACAATAATAATACAGTTGTTCTGCACGTGTTTTTTTTTCTTTTTCTTTTTTTTTTTAATCATGTACCACTTTGTACTTTTATCATACGACCTCGCACACGTTACGTCAGAACAGGAGATGTACGAGAGGCGGGTTTATATTAAAAGGGGCTGTCTCAGATCCAAGATCATTCAAAACCAGTAGAGGGGAGAAAAACTTCCCGTGTCCATCACTTCACGAAGGCGCTGCTGGCCATTCCGCACCAGTTGCCCACCAACAAGCAGCCACCCGGCGAGAGAAAGCCCAAAGATGGCCCCCATCTCCATCAAGACTGTTCTCATCAGTGAAAGTGTTGACCCCCGCTGCAAGACGATTCTGGAGGGAAATGGCATCCGAGTCACGGAGAAACAAAATATGAAGAAGGATGAGTTAATCGCGGAGATTAAGGTAAGGTTTAGACTCGGTCACACACACACACACACGCACATACCGGTTGTCGTTTGATTTTCTTACACAACATGCAGCCGTCTTCCAGTCACGTTAAAAAAAAAAAAAGTTTAGTTGGTCGAGCTAGCATCAGTTTTGGAGCTCGTGTGATTTAACGCACTGCCTCGCTTGAATTAAGGAAGTGCTGCAAAAGCTACACCTTTGCTATTTATTTATTTATTTATTCAAAAAGTTCCGTGTCCGCCGTGTGCACCTCGACGTGACGCGTATATTTTCCGGCTAGGTGACAGAATTGATTGTTCAAGCTAGTACCGCCCCTTGGCACAACACAAGTTCTCCGTCGGGAGGCTGATGCAACTCATCCCTCAGTTACTTCCATCGCTTTCATGCAGCCACATGCCGCCGACACTGTGTTCCTGCAGCAGACTGACAGGTTTCATCAGTTCAGTGCATAGTTTGTGTCCGTGCATGTGACAGAAACACATAATGTTCTATCAGAGTCAAAGGATTCTCGTACAATGGATTTTAGTGTTTTGCAGTCAAGGTTGGACTGACCCATTGTTAGGTCAGTGCTGTGTTGTTTCTCGGGAGCCCGATGTAGTTTTTTTTGCGGATATCCGATATCCCGATATTTTACAACTCACTTGGCCGATAATTGATACCAATACCGATATATATATGTGTATTTTTCCCCCCACCTTATTGCAGAGGTAATCAAGTCTCTTCTGTAGTGGAATTTACACACACTATTATTATGCATACTCATACTCTTGCAAATGCAGGCATGAAATACAAAGCTTTAAATTATGTAGTATTCATTCTTTCTGCAAAAGAAGAAAATACTTGTACTTAAATTGTGTAAAATGTCTCTTTTTTTTTAATCACAACTGCTTTCAAACAAAACAAGTAAGATGCATCCACCCCAACCTGGATGATGATCTCTCTGTGACACTCATAACTAGACTCACAACCAGAGCAAATTTGGCCTGTTTCACAGGTAAAGTAGGTGAACGTAACGCAGTGTTGCCAACTTGGCAACTTTCTCGCTAAATTTGGCGACTTTCCAAATCCTCTTGGCGACTTTTATTGTGAAAAGTGACTAGCGACAAATCTAGCGACTTTTTCCGGTCCAGGTTTCCCCTGAAAAGCACGTATCGCTGCTGTCTTCAGCGAGCAGCGGCGGCTGCCGTGAGCACCTCCCCCATCCCAAAGCACTCACAGGCGGTCAGAAGTGTCCGAGCGGCCCGCCCAGCTGCTACAGCAGCCAGAGACCCGCACCGCTCCGCGTCCAGGCTGTAAATGAATCACGCATGCGCGAAGCCGCCGCTGTTCCCGACCATCCAGATGGTCAATTATGCAAATTGTGCAATGACGTCACACTCATTTAGCGACTTCTAGCGACTTTCAGGACAGCCGATAGCGACTTCCCTTACTGAGGAGTTGGCAACACTGTTGACGAGTATAGGTAATTCAATCGTAAACCTGTGAGGCAGTAAAAGCACATCAGGAGTTTTGCACTTTTTTGTGAAGTAAATATTTCAACCATTTATTTATTATTGTGTCATTTTTAGTTAAGTTAGCTTGGCTTCATTCTTATTTCATTAGCACTTTAAACAGCAATGTATTTTTCTTAAATGTGCCATCTCTCAATTTAAATTCAGCTCATCTTTATACAGTACAACTTCTCAATAGAATAACAAGTGGAAGCTTTACGTTACATTTGAATGGTGCCAGCCACTCTGTGTTGTAATTGGTAGGTCTATTCATTTTTTAAAATTAAATTTAAACACTGTAATGTTGGTAAATGTAAGTAGACATGGGTAGTGGAGATAAAAATGGTAAATTAATACTATTTAGGTGTTTGTATGTGCATTTGCATGCGTGTTGGTACTTCAAGCCACTGTGCTTGGGCAACATGCCACCCTTGCATCAGTTGGTGCCCCTCTTGGGCCACCCTGGTTAAAAGTCTGGACACGCCTCTGCTGATTGCCATCTGCAGAAGGTAATAGACTGATGATGCATAAGTACCTCATATGACCGCATTTCAAAAACCCTGAACTATCCCTTTAAGGCTTGCCATAGTGTTTATCTTTATCTTTTTTGATAAGAAAAAGTCTCAGAGGAAAGTTTGATTAGAATCATTGAACCAGCCAAAATACATTTAAGTTCGACCCTTTAAATGAGCTCAGATATAACTGTTACGTTTCCATGGAACGTTCAGCTATATGAAATGAAAGGAGTTGGGTTCATGGGTAAATGTTAGTGTGCTTCTGTGTTTTTCTTCCTCTCCAGAAAGCTCAGTTTAACTGGGACCCAGAGACAGTGGGGCTGATCCACGGCTCTTTCTTCTGGGGTTACATTGTGACTCAAATCCCCGGTGGTTTCATCTCCAACAAGCTGTTTGCCAACAGGTGTCAAAATCCTCAACAGCACCACCGTAACACTGTATTCTCTGTTTCATGCAAATATATTTTCATTGTGGATCATTGGTGAGGAATCAGGTTTATGTAGGTGTATGTATGTTAAAAGCTGGTTTAAAACTTAAACATTTATTTTTGATCTTTAGGCAATATCATTAATTTGTGACAGGACACAACCTAACACACATAAAATATATTTCTGAAAAGTTTTGAGGCAAAAAATTTAAAAATGCCACGTTTGACAGTCTGACGTCAGATTTGCAGAGGTGCCAAAAGTACACACATTCTTTACTAGTAGAAGTACAGATACCTGTGTAAAAAAAGATTAGTAAAAGTAGAAGTACTGACTCAAGTACAAGTATTAAAGTACAGGTTCTGAAATGTACTCAAAGAATAAAAGTAAATCATTAATATAATGCAAAGACAATGAAACTTAAGGTTGGAATCATTCGGATTTATCCGAGCTGTTCCTAAACGCACCAGAAAATGAGTTGATTGTTGAGTCTCACTCCCAGAATGTCAAATTGCGACATTTTGGGTTGGTAAAGCGTTAAGAGGTAAAGTTCAGATATTTGTGTTAAAATGTAGGGAGAAAAGAGTCACCTCTGCAGATTTGTGAACCTTTAGAGTTGCACTGGAAATACCTGCACACTGGACCTACAGCCAGTTAGAGCAGTGAAATGTTTGAAAAATCTGGACCGGGAAGTCTGTCATTGTTTCAAACCGACCCCATTTTAGTTTAACAGTTGTGATTTGACAATAATTTGCGATGGGAATCACAGATAATAATTGTATGACAACACAGAAATTCTGCGATACTTCATACGTTGCAAGGCAGTCAGCTACAATACATCATGATGTCTGCGCAAGTGAAGAAGAAATACCCAGAAAAAATATTATGATTAATCTAAATTAAAGAATTTATTTACTACATTGGTGCATCAGTTTCACAGAATTTGACAACTGAGATTGAAAAAAGTAAAGTAAAAGGGTTGGAGTCTCAGTGGCTCTTTAACACAAACACCTCTTTAACACAGCAACTTGTCCATGTCCATGTGTACCACCATTCTAATATAAAGTGGTCTTAAAACAGCAAAAGGCTTAACTGCCAGAAAGCAGAAAAATTTGAACAAATGTCATGAAGAAGTGGCAGGAACATCTGTTTAGCAATACAAACGTTTTCCTGTATTGATATTTTGAGGATCCTCCTCAATGACGATGCTTTGGGGGAGCCGTATTTTCCCTTCTTTGAGGAAATAATGGATTAAAAAACAGTCTTGCTGCCCTAAACACAGTGCAAAGACAACCGATGCTGTGATGTTACATATGAGGCGCACAGAGACAGATTTTGTTTTTTCGCCTGTTGTTTTGTCCACAAGTTACACAAGAAGTCATCGCCGCTGCAGCCAATTATTAAGAAAGCATCATAAGAAAATCTAAAAAAAGATCCCGGTTTGCAGGGGGAGCACCTCTCCTCATCCTGTGTGCTTAAAGGGTTAAAGCTGTACGGTGCGGTGAGCGCTGCTGATGGAGCAGATAGCAGTCCTGTAATAAAAGCTTCACAGGAAAAGAGGACACGCCACTGACAGAGTTAATAATGAAAGATCCTGCCTCTGATTTCTTTCTGAAACAGCAGCCACTGGAATATTACAAGTGTCACTTACACACTGTTTTGGAAAAAGAGAAGGAAGGGGGGGATGAGCTGAAGGAGGAGAGAGAAGGGAGCTGAGCAGCAGTGTGGTGATGAAGCAGAAACTTTTGGATTGAATGGGACGTCTTTATCTCAGCGAATGAAAGGCAGAGGTGTGAGATCAGGCTCATTATAAGACTGACTGAGATGCTTTGACTGCGAGATACTCAGAGATATTCTGCCTGCAGATATTAGACGCCCACACTAAGCTTTCAGATGCTGAATAGCGTGTGTTTGTCGCGTGTTTACCTGTTTCAGAGTGATCTGACAAATATCACAAAACATGTCAGGACTTTAAATTTCATTAAAGAAAATATCGTAGTTTATTTATTTTATTCTACATATTAAATAATATGCCTGCTTAATTTATGCTGTAAATTCCACATTGTTGCTTGTTCCTCTGACAAGAGGTGCATTTGGTTTGACCAGCAGTTAATTACAATAATTTAAGTGAAACTGTAGTATCATCAAGTTTAAAAGTCTATATGTTTCATATAATCAATATCAAATTTCAAAGTTTTTTTATACAAGAAAATGCTTTATGTCTGTAACAAACGTGATTCAGCTTGATGTTATGGGGATATTTCTGAATTTTTGACATAGCGCTTAATTTTCGACCTACCCAGTCCTGTTTCTGTTGACAGAGACCATTTTCAGCTCACTGCATGCGGTCCACTTTCGTTGTCCAAACTAATACAAGCTTACGCTAATGCTAGCGCTAGTCAATAGATTCAGCAATAGCTACTACCAAACTCCGATCAAACACTCTGCGGTGCCCACAAAGCAAGTCAGATATCACATGTACTGAGGAGAATCTGTGCTCATAACATAATTTTAAAAGTCAAACTGCAGCTGAATTTTTTTAAAAGAAAAGTTTGTTTTTTTGCACATTAAGTTTCGCATAATAAGGATATTTACAATCACATACGATGCTCTACGGCGTTTTTATGACAACCAGTGCAGTCCCGAGAGCCGGAGCTTGTTGCTGACGTCACTGCTAGCTGAAAACAACGGAGGAGCACGTGCACTCAGATGATCTGTCAAAAAAATACAGTAAACACTCGTTTTCAATGACATGAAACTCGCCAGATGTTTAGTGGTGTTCTCTTAGGTACTGACACTAAAACACCGAGTCACCAATTAACCTGCATGTCGTTAGACTGTGGGAGGAAGCCGGAGTATCCGGGAGAACCTACGCAGACACGGGCAGAACATCTAAACTCCGCACAGAAAGGTCCTACCCCAGCTGGGTATCGAACCCAGGATGTTCTTGCTGTGAGACAAAACAACCTTGATTCAAACTCAGGACCGTCTTGCTCTGAGGCAGCAGCACTAACCACTAAGCCACCGTGCTGCTGTTGTTTGACTTCTTTAAATTATTCTACAAACGCTCAAATTTGCCTCCGTAGATTGTTGTCATATTAAACTTGCTTTGGGCGCACTGTGGAGCGTTTAATCAGAGTTTGGTAGTGGCTATGCAGAAGCCATTGACTTGCGCTAGCATTAGCATTAGTTTGTATTAATTTGGATGATGAAACTCCATACAGCTTGCAATGAGCTGAAAATGGTCTCTATCAATAAAAACTGAACTGGGTATCTCGAAAACGAGGTTCTATTTCAAAAATTCAGGATTGGAGGTGACCACCTCTTCATTTTAATACACACACACACACACACACACACACACAAAATATATTAAAGTATTTGTTTATTTCTACAGGGTGTTTGGGGCTGCCATTTTCCTGACGTCAGTGCTCAACATGTTCATCCCATCAGCAGCGAGGGTCCACTACGGTTGTGTCATGTTTGTTCGCATCCTGCAGGGTTTGGTGGAGGTAAGAGAAAAAAATGTTGGTGGCGAAAACGTTTTCTTGCTGTTAGTTTGGAATCTGTTTTCACATCTACCACTCAGCAAGAATCCCATTTCCCAAAATGTGGAATTATTCATTTAGGTAATTTCCACTTTTCCAGGTGAATTCCTCTCAAGTCAGTCTTTAACTTTTGAAATCTTCCTCGCCATGTTTCTACTAGGGTGTCACCTACCCAGCATGCCATGGGATGTGGTCCAAATGGGCGCCGCCTCTTGAACGGAGTCGACTGGCCACAACTTCGTTCTGTGGTGAGCAATGCCTCTTTTTTTGGGGTCGGGGGTCAAAAAACTCTGCTGACTAACGTAAGCCATATTGGGACGGATCAGTAAATGGATATGAGAGCAAATTTTGCTTTGCAGATTTAATCCATTGCTGTCTCCCCCCTGAAATTAAAATGACCGTGTTGCTCTCTAAACTGGTACCATGACAACCCACGCATCAAAACCCTCTTGACATTGTCTGTAAATGAACGTGGATTCACCTGCATACTCTGAAAGAGCATCTCCCTCTATTCACCTAAATGAAGTGTCACATTGCTTACAGTGCAAAAGCACTCTCGTGCTCCGTGCTCTCTTCAAAACAGCAGTGTTTCTGAATCTGTCTGCTAATAGAAAACACATTAAAACACCCTCTCTGTCACAGCCGTGCCAATGATTCATTTTGACAGCATGAATTCAATGAAACTAATGTGTTTCTTTGATGTTTTTGTTTTATTAAGACACCTATTCACTAAACGGTGTAGTTTTCTGTGCACCTGCAGGCTATTTGCACTGTACCTACATTTCTTTTTTTAATAAATAAAAAGATTATTATTTTTTTTAATTTTCTTTTGTCACCAACATATAGACAGAGGTAGTAACAATATCAATTATGTTATCTTATATCACAGGCCTGAGCTTGGTAAAAATAATAAGTGCAAATAAGAAAAAAAAAGAGAAAAAATACGCAAAATTTAAAAAAAGAGAGAGAAAACAGTTTAACATATTCACTTTCTTGATTTCAAGATTTCAGCTTTGGGATGGCAGGCCTAACAAAAACTTACCAGGATCTTCACAAATATTACATTTCAGAATTGTACCTTATCTTTAGTGATACAAGACCAAAACTGCTAAATTTTAGGACAGTCCTAGAAACACTGCATGTTTGTATTTCGTACACAGGGAGAATCTGCTTGGATCAGTTTAAGTATTTGAGGTGTTTTATGTTGTCTCCGTCTGCATTTCCCGATACCTGTTAAAAGAAAAAATGTGTCCGAGGCTTGGAAACACTCTCTCCAAACATCGTTCCCATTAGCAGTTTGAAGGTCCTTTTCCCACAATTCCCCCACCCTGTTTATATTTTACTGTAAGTGAGAAATTGTCATAAAGATTTGAAATAATACCTTCAGGTAACCTAATATCTGTATTAATAAGAGTATCAGTTATTGAGTTGTGGAGAAGTGGTATGATTACAAGTTTATACTTCATCCTACTCGTTTTCAGACTTGTTAAATCGTTATGTTTGGTTTATTTATTTTCTGAAAGTGTTCCTTTATTCACACGTTTGAAATAAA
>JAQLOL010000005.1:13498832-13513815 GCA_029783665.1 Naso thynnoides | reverse complement strand
ACACTCATTTAGCGACTTCTAGCGACTTTCAGGACAGCCAATAGCGACTTCCCTTACTGAGGAGTTGGCAACACTGACGTAACGTCTGTCCACGGAGAACGTGTAAAACATGACGTCGACATGACCGTTCAATCAAGGAAACAGCAACCTATTATTTTATCGATTATTATATTAGCGGATATCGGTGTGCTGACCATTATACAATATTTAATTTCTATGCCTCACACACTTTTTACTGGACTGCAAAAATACACAGAGGAGGACACAAGCTAAACACTAGTGCCCGACCGATAAGGGATTTTTGGGGCCGATATGGATATGAGGGAACAAGAAAATTCCGAAATTTGCTATATCCACTGATATTACATTTATTAAATATCAGCTGACTGTGGTTATCAAACACTACGATAAGGACATGCATGAATGCAGAATATCTCACAAACTTTGCTCCAGCATTAGTGCACTACACATTAAACATGTTATAGTACATACTAGTCATTAAAAAACAGACTGCCCCCTGGTGAACAAACTGTGTAAGTGCACAATTTCAGATTACCAGTCCTAGCATTTTTCCCTGCCTTATAAAACAGTTTAAATTTTGACATGTACAAGAGAACATATACACTTTACCAATATATCTATGATAGGCCAATATCGGCTCATAATACCAGCAAACCAATATATCGGTGGGGCCCTTCCAAACTCTTCCTTTCACTTTTTGATTATGTGTGGAGAAAAATCTCCAAATACCAAATAGATCAGACATTCGTATCAGCATGGTTAAAAATTATCTTGTATATAAATAAAGGCTCCACAGCACTGACACAAATCAGGAGATAGCTTTGTTGACAGTTCATGATCGGTGGTAGAAAAGGTGCATCTATGTTAAAGTCAAATATTTGCTATCACACAGGCATTTTCTGTTTGTCCATTAGCTTTCAAACCACAAACGAACCGCACTTGAATTCAGCTGGAGGGGACCAGAACTCTTGTTTTTCAGGCAGTTGTGGTCCAACTGTTTGTTGTGCACCAGAGTTTGCATAAGCGCTTTCTCACCCGCCCAAACAAACCAAAGAAACTCTAACCTCACAAAACAGGTTTGATGTCAAAGCACACTTTGTTACTGTAGTGGTAAAAATTACCAAATATATTGCATTGTTAAAATCACCACAAAGTAACAGACACACAGTGAATCTGTCGGGTGTAGGGGTCATTTACCACTTTGTATGGATTAACAATGTACATCATGTGTTTGCTTTCTCGCCATCCCAGAACTACGATGGCCTCGTGGTCAGATCTGCAACGAAGGTAACATCTGATGTTATCAACGCTGCTAATAATCTCAAAATCATTGGGAGAGCTGGGACCGGTGTGGACAATGTGGATGTTGATGCTGCCACCAGAAAGGGTATTATTGTCATGAAGTAAGTCTCCAGTCTGTGCATCGATATATATTTATTTATTTATTTATTTTTCTTTTTCAGTATATTGTGCTGTCGGTTAACTGTGAACTGTATTTTTCCAGCACTCCGAGTGGTAACACAATCAGCGCCGCAGAGCTCACATGTGCTCTGCTGATGAGCCTCTCAAGGCAAGACGAGTCTTGTTATTATGAACACTTGTCAACTTGTTCAGCTGCTTTATTGCAGGAGTGTAAAAATGACAGTACTGTGCCTTTCTGTTTTTAAGAAATGTTCCTCAAGCTGCTATGTCCATGAAGCAAGGCAACTGGGATCGCAAAAAGGTGAGCCGAGATATTAGGTTGGCCTTGCACGCTGTTTGAACGCCTGTGTTTGCAGTGGGCACACAAATCCATTACTTTTGCATGGTCGGCTCCATTGTTCAGCCAGTTATCACTAATCAGATGTGGCACTTGGATCTGTGCAGATTTGGATTTGTAGAGAGGGACATTGTTTTGGTTTTTTTTAAATAATTTTACAGTTCATGGGCGCAGAGCTGTACGGCAAGACGCTTGGAATAGTTGGACTGGGAAGAATAGGAAAGGAGGTCGCCACCAGAATGCAGTCATTTGGCATGAGGGTGAGTATATAATGAGACTGGAACTCACTAGACTGTGCTCACTTTCCTCATTGGTGTAATTACACTTGAATAATTAGATAAAACTAATAGAGATGATGCACCAAACCACTTTTTTTTAGTTCCAATCTGATTCCGATACATACCTGTATGTGCCAGTACTGACAATGATTCTGATATATTATTTTTGTGATTATAATTATTATTACTACTACTAACCAGTATTTTGTGATGTGATAACTCATTCAATCATCATCATTGTTTTATGGCCAGGCTAAGGTTAAAACCTTTGTAACACATGACCAAATACATACATAGAATGTGAATGCCATAGAACTTTTTTATTTTAAGGAAGAAAGCGTAAATAAATAAAGTTTAGCAATAAATAACAATTTGTTTAGAATTTAAGGTGCAGTCATAATTTAGTTAAATAAAAAAAAATAGAACACTATAAATAGTGTAACGGCAATTTAAAAACTAACTAAATCTGAAAAAGCACTGTGTTAAGTTTCTGCTCATATGAACAGCTGCAGCTTCACATTAAAAACATTTAGCTGGTAAAACAAGAGTTGACTTTTGTTTTGAAGGGAGCTTGTCACAGGAAATACACTTACATGTTTTCAGTAGCTAACGTGTTTCGCAGAGCAAAACAACAGTCATTTTCAGCATTTATGACTGCGGATCGATTTTAAATATATCTAGTTGTAGTTTTATGCCATCTGTGAAAGTAATGGAACAAGAACAGAACTGCTAACGGAATGCTAGATGAACAGCTGCAGGCTACGGGTGAGCTAACAAACTTCCGTAATCAAGTTTGTAAGTTCTCTGTTAGCGTCCGACATGTTGTTCATTAGGTGCTCACTGTGTTTGACTTAAAAAACTAATCTTCCGCCAATGTCCTGCTGGTCAAATTACTTTCATCATATTTGAAGTGAAGTGTCACTGTGTCCTCTGCAACTTGTAGCTGCTGCAGCGCAGACTTGAGTGGCCTGCAGCAGCATGACGTAATGTGCGCCACACACATAGAACTAAAGTGAATCCGATACTGATGTCGCATCAGTGCATCCCTAAAAACAAACATGGAAAGATGAGAGGTTTTTTTCTTGCTTTCGTAGACAATCGGCTATGATCCAATCACCCCTCCTGAGGTGTCGGCCAGCTGGGGGGTGCAGCAGATGTCTCTGGAGCAGCTTTGGCCCCAGTGTGACTATATTACTGTCCACACTCCTCTAATGCCTTCCACTGTGGGTGAGTTTTACACAGATTCTCCTGATTATATAGCTGTCGTAAAATGTGCTTCTTTTGGAATTTCCTTGGTGGAAATTATTGAATTTCCCTTTCAATCTTTTTTTCCTAAGGCTTGCTTAACGATGAGTCGTTTGCTAAATGCAAGAAAGGAGTAAAGGTTGTGAACTGTGCGCGAGGGGGCATCATCGATGAAGCTGCTCTCCTCAGAGCTTTGGAGTCAGGACAGTGTGGAGGAGCAGGGCTTGATGTCTTTGTTGAGGCAAGACTACTGGAGCATATCCTCTCACAAATTTAAATTTTTTGTTTATTTGTTTGTTTTGTTTTTCTACACATTTGTAAAAGTCAGGTTGTGTTTTCTGTCACTCATTACTCTAAAATATTAGATGCTCTAGTCTACAACTCACTTTGTGTTTGTGTTTGGCTGCAGGAGCCTCCTAAAGATCGTTCACTGGTTGACCATCCGAATGTCGTCAGCTGCCCTCACCTGGGAGCCAGTACGAAGGAGGCGCAGGCTCGCTGTGGGGAGGACATCGCACTGCAGATTGTGGACATGGTGCAGGGCAAGAAGCTGATTGGAGCTGTAAGTTCTACTCAGTGTTTAAATGCTGTTTACAACAAAATTCTCCCCAATCTTTAAGTTTTGTTGTTGCAAACATGTTAATGGGGAACTGCAGTGATTGTGTACTTCACGTCAGGAAAGTTTTTATCTCAAAGCACAAGCCGCAGAGAACATTTTAAAACCACTTTTTATTGGCTGAGAAGTCATCCTCATGACAAGTGAACTGATCCTCATTTTTTTTGCATTTTTTTTACGTTGAAACCAATATACCGGCAAATATTAATCTATTAAAGATGTATCAGGATCAATATGCACCTCAGCTGTAAGTGTAAGTAAAAAGGAATTGTAGTACATGAATGACAAAAACAACTTTTTTAGGTAGACATTGTTTATAACACGTTCAGTTAGGCGCTTTTTTTGGTGCCTCTGATTATGTCGTGTGATTTTTCTCAGGAGATGAAGTTTGCCCAGATGTGATGGACTTTTAGACATTTAGATTTCCACATTTCAGAGCATTTTTGAAGGATTTCTCATCCGTGTTGGTTTGAAAATACATTCTTGACATTAGAAACGGTCAATCACGTGACATCACAAGTCTTCCAAGATGATGTAGATTGTGTGATTTGATCAAACACTTGGCTACTAATGTAACACCGTGGTGACAGCGAGAGAGAGAGAGAGAGAAATGTGTGTAAACTTGGAACTTCATTGCACTTGGTTTGACTGAATTTGGATCAAATCCAAAGTTTGAAAGTAGACAAAATGCACAAAATATGATCGCATTCAGTCACAGAAGCACCCTAGATTCCATGTCTTCTCTATTTATAGGTAAATGCGCAGGTTTTGGCCAGCACCTTCTCCCAGGAATCTCACCAACTGATCAGACTCGGAGAGGCTGTCGGAGCTGTGCTGCAGTCATGCGCTGCCTCCAAGAAACCGTTCAGCCGTGTTCAGATCACCACTCAAGGTAAAACTGCTGGTCTAAGCCTTTTGTGTAACCAGGAGATCCGATCATCGAAAGATACTATTGTAATGGTGGGTTTTTGCTCCCTCTAGTGGTATGTTCGTGAAACAGGCACTGGATTTAATACAGGCTCTGCAGTTGAACAAAAGCTGCAGAAGGAAAGTGCATTTCCTGGATTTCATTTTATGTTGGTGGTTTATCTTCTGCTGTGTGTAGATGTTCTAGACTGTGTCTGCTCTGATGAGCTGCAATACTCCAGGAAACCTAAATTAGATTAAAAAATACTTCCTGCTGCAAACAGTTTTTCTAAATATGACCTTTCAAAACGTTTACTCTCAATTAGTGTCAGTTAACACTCTGTACTGTTCTTTTTAAACCAGGAGATTGCATGAAATCTTCGGCTGGCTACATGACTTCATCAGTTTTGGTCGGACTGATGAATCAAGAATCTGACTGTTGCCCGAACCTCATCAATGTACTCAGCCTCGCCAAGGAGTCTGGAATCATGGTACGACCTCAACACATTTTGGCAAATGCCAAAAGACAATAGTGATTGTGTGTCTTTTTAGAAAATAATTTTTTGCCACACGTGACCTGACTCCTCAGGTAAACCAGACCCACACTGCGTCCGACGATGCTGCCAGCGGTGTGTGTAAGGTGGAGATCGTGGCCAGTGGCTGCAGCTACAAAGTCAGCGGTTCAGTTCAGGGTGGCGTGCCGGTCCTACTGAAGCTGAGTGACAGTGTGTTCAGACAGCCGGTCTCTCTCACCGGAAATCTGCTGTTCTTTAAGGCCTCCGCAAACCCTCAGCTGCTGTCCTCATTGGCTGGTAAGACACTTCAAAATTTTTTAACTGGCCCAATATATATATATATATTTTTTTTTTTAATGGGAAAATCAATTGTAAAACACACCTTTTTTAAAATAAGGGCTAAACTGATAGTTACAACTAATTTGTCTCTATTTTTACACTCTCTTAATGGATTTAGAGCAGGAAAAAACACATCCAATCCACCAATCCATCATATCATGTGTGAAGGACAAATTGTTCTAGTAACAATGTTCATTGACCCTTTTATGACATCTTAAATGGGATCTTGTATTCAAACGTTTCGCCTAAAGTGGGGAATTTGAATAAAGGTTCCATGATTGCTGTGCATGGACTCACAAATCACAAAGTCTTATAAGGCAAATACTCAATGCCATGTATTTATTATCAGCGGCTCTTTAAAAAAGTTTGAAAATAAAGAAAAATATTTTGAATATTTTTTTTACAACAAGACTTTCAGATTTTCATGTCCAGAACAAACATTGGTATATAATCCTCTGTACATACCGGAGCAGTCAGAATAAATACTTCAGTGAAGCAGTGGAACAGGCAGATGGTGTATATTGTACGTGATGTCAGGCAGTCTGGACAAAAGATATCTAACTTTAAAGAAACAAGAAGGGAGATGTAGGCAGGGAGTTTAGTTAGCATCTGCCAAATACAAGCCAAGTGTTGTCTGCAGCTGGTAAACATTTCAGGTCACCTGCAGCGACTGTCATTTTTTCGTGAAGAATAAATATTTTTAAAAAGCAAGAGTAGTAAGTGATTAAGATGACATAATGGGCTGATATATTTCTTATTTCTGCTGCGAGATACCATTAAATTAGTGTTTATAATTCTGATAACTTTACAGATTTCAGAAGTGGTGGACAAAAAAATTGAGTGACCTGTGATGCAGTTCACAGGAGAGAGTACACACAAACAAGTCATGAGCTTCTCTGTCTTGGGAAAGGAAGGGCAGACATGCGCAGCAAGGATAATTTTACCTCAAACAAGGAAGACACACTCGGAGCAAGTACATGGACACCAGTCGGAATAAAACCACCCCTCTTTTTCGAAATGTAAATGCTTTCTGAACGGGCTGTATTGTATCAGAATCTTCTATATGACATGTTTACATTAAGAATTTTTATCCTGATGAGGCTTTTTTCTGATTATTTGTGTCCCTGTAACGTTGCATTGTGGGCAAAAATACAGAGAAACTAGTTGTCTGGGTGTAGTGACACAGTGCGGTTATGCACCGAAAATGACAAAAAAATAACATAATTTCATAGCATGGTAAATGTGACTTGCGCCAAAGATGGTTAAGGAACAAAGACGGCCCACTAACCGTTTCCTGAATCAGTGTCACATGGGTTTTGCCACGGCCCCGCCCCTTTAGGAGGCAAAAAGCAGTCTTGAATCCATTCATTCTAATGGCAGTAATGAATGTGATCGCAGGTTATGTCCTGTTCTTTCGTTCTTTTCACAAAGATACATATCGGACACATTTTTCTCAAGACACATGTCTTCTGAAAATTCTGACACAAAAATGGCATTTTTCAGAAACACATATCAGGAGAAAATTAACTTTGTTCAAGACTTGTCTCTGTCTCAGCAACACACTCTCACAAGATCTGGGAGCTGGTGCCTCCTGCCTTGCTTCGCAATGGACGTGAACAGACATTTAACTGGTCGTGTAGGTGAAACCATGAATTAACAGTTCAAACTTAATTCAAATATCATGATACGCAAAATCCATCTGCTTTAACCCATTCACACTTCATTAATAAAACTTCCAGATGAGACGGATGGATGGTGGTTACTTAACTGACACTGTGAGAGAGGTGACTCCGCCCCCTCAGGAGACAGGAAGTATATACCATTTCGCACCACTGATGCAGCGTATAGCAGGCTATCTTGTTATATATTGAATATCTTTGCTTGCACACACAGCAGGTTACTGGCACATTGAGTATGTGGTGAATATGCACAGTCACAACATGTTCTATGGTCTTGTCTTCCATCTGGGTTTTGGATGAATAGGCTAAATTCTCAAAAAAAGTGCAGCTTTCCGTAAAGTAACCTGCCACTGTGGTAGGACTGATGTGACCACTAGGGTGCACCTGGTACACAGTGCGAGTAATTTCGCAGTTACTTTTGAATTCTTCTGTCAAATTAAAGCATGCACTGCTGTCAGCGAGGCAAAAGCTGCACATGGGCAGTTTTTTATTTGAAGTCTTCACTTGCTTAAATGTCCCACTTATTGTCTGTGTTATCTTGTGTTCTCTGTTTAGGACTGCTGGCTGCAGAGGGAGTGGAAATCCAGTCCTTCAGTGCTCCCTCAGACCGCACTGGGGATCTGTGGTATTGTGTCGGGCTCTCCTCTCTCCTGCGAGACCTCAGTGCCTTGAAGCCTTTGGTAAAGGAGGCCGCACAGCTCGCCATTTAAATGACAGCAGCCAGCCGCACTTACCTGGGCGATCTAAACGTTCTCAAAGAGTGTCTAACATTGATCCGTATGGTCTCTAGTGTTTACAACTAACAACTTGTTTAGAAGTTGACTGTGTGCATTTCAGAACTGGCATTTTTGATAACATTCCAGTATTTAGATGCTTTACATGCACTTTGTTGAAGTAAAACTGAATAAATTGTTTCAATAATGGTTGCGGTTTGTGTATTTGTTTGTCATTTTTAACACAAAGATGTTAAAATAAAGTACACTTACTAAAAAAAAAGTCTAACAACAGTTTTAATGTCCTGGTAATTTATTTTATTTATTTATTTATTTTAATTAACCATGCACTTTCACCTCTTAAATTTTAAGCACTTTTTACAGATTATTACACTCTAATGCATTCATTTAAAGCTGTGGTTAAGTTTAAAGTCAGGCAGTTTCCTTTCATGTATTAAATTAATTTTTTTAAACAGTACTTCAGAATATTTGATCACATTGCATTGTACAGTGAAGCACATTGTAGACTATGACACCTTACACTATCTCAGTGACAGCTGGTTGCTGTGCAGCTTTTCCACACACATGCTTATAAAATATGAATAAAACAATTGAAAAGTGGGACATACTAGGAGCATATAAACAGAAACCAGCATCAACAAACTAAATTGCATGCAGATTTACCCTTCTGAGATGGGCCGTTTTTAAGAGGACTGATTCAGTCCAGTTTTCATTGTGCGATTCAAAAGACTTTATGGAAAGTGTTTTCCCCCGTCGTGTCATGCGTTCAGTGCTGTGTTTTAAGACTTCAAACGAGCTCATGCAGTCATATCTGTGAGACCTTGTGCGGGAATGAATATTGTGCAGTGCGCCGTTAATCCTCGTCAGGATTAGGGAAAGCCTCGGCCGCGCTGGAGTTGGGTTCAAAACGCCATGGCAACCACAAGAATGGGGGCGAAAGCACGAGCAGTGACCAGGCAATGGCTCCTTGTGATGTCGCGAAGGCGACGCTTGCTGGGATTAGATTTGCATTCAGCCAGTGATGCTTCCCCGCCTGTGTGCTCCACTAATGCGCCGTCCGTGAGTGCATCACGAGACTGTCTGCATGGAGTCTTAAACTGAGGCTCTGAGAGGGGGAAAAAACAGCGGTGTTGGGTTTGATTCCTCCGGATGGTTTGATTTTTTTTTTTTTTTTGTCAAGGACCTTCTTGTGGAGGCTTGAGCGTGCTGCAGGAGAGGAGGGGGATGGCCTCTGCGCACAAACAGGCTACCAAAATAGGACAGGGCAGCCTGCGACCGTCCTCCATGAGCTAAATTGAGGTGCATGTGTTTTGAAGAGAGGACACTGTGGAGGAGCTTTGTTGAGGACGGAGCATTCATGGAATTATGCTGAGAGGTAAGCCTATTTTCTCTGGCTGTGCGCAACCTTATGTTTTTTGGTTTTTTTTAAATTAAATGATAAATAAAGGCGGATTACTGATATTTATTAGAAATAGAAAACCTTTTCTACACAGCAAGCAGTTTTACTGGACATATTTCCCTTGTGTGTGTGTGTGTGTGTGTGTGTGTGTGTTTACTTTAGATACCATGTCACATAAGCAAGCAGATATCTACACATATGACTTCTGTGATGGGGACCATGCAGCGGAGCTCCTGGATGCTCTCAGGCATTTTTACATGAGTGGCCTGTTTAGCGACGTTTCCCTCCAGTGTGGCGAGTCCGGACAGGTGTTTCACTGCCACAAGGCGCTGCTGTCAGCCCGCAGCTCCTATTTCAAAGTCATGTTCACAGCTGACATGCGGGAGAGGTCCAACAGTGTCATTAAACTGAGCGGGGTGGAGTGCGGGGTTCTGGGCGCTCTGGTGAACTACGTGTACACGGCGCAGGTGTGCCTCACCGAGGACAACGTGCAGAGCCTGCTGGAGGCTGCGGACCTGCTGCAGTTTGTCTCCGTGAAGCGAGCGTGCGAGGAGTTTCTCATTCGCCTCCTGGATGTGGACAACTGTCTGGGGATGCACGCGTTTGCACAGCTGCACCTGTGTCCCGCTTTGGAGAGGGAGGCCCGCAGAGTGATGCTGAGCAGGTTCTCGGAGCTCATCCTGCAGGAGGAGTTCCTGGAGCTGGACCATGAGAGGATGGGATCTGTCATGGCTGCTCAGAGCCTCACTGTCCAAAGAGATGAAGTGTTGATAGAGGCCGTGGCCAAATGGGTTGCACATGACTGGGATAATCGTGTTCACCATGCTGCAGAGTTGCTGCACTCCATCCATCTGGATTTAGATGAGATTTACTTCAGGGCTTCTCTAGAGGTGCACAGACAATGCCTGCAAAGAAATGAAGGGAAATTTAAATCTTTGATCCTTCAGGCATTGAGATCCAATGGCAAGGAGATGTCTGCAAGTAGAAAAATGTCTTCCAGCATGTATGTAATCGGTGGATACTACTGGCATCCTCTTTGTGAGGTTCACATTTGGGATCCAGTCAGCAACACCTGGGTGCAAGGAAAAGACATGCCTGACCATGCAAGAGAGAGCTACAGTGTCAGTTTACTTGGAGCAAATATCTATGTGACTGGTGGGTACAAGACAAACACAGTTGAGGCTCTGGACACAGTTTCAGTTTATAACTGTGACTATGATGAATGGACCGAGGCGTGCCCCATGATCACAGCCAGATATTACCATTGCTCTGTGACTTTGCGTGGCTGCATTTATGCTATCGGAGGCTACAGCGGAGGAGCTCCGGAGCGAGAGACTGAGTTTTATGATCCTCTGAAAAAGAAATGGTTTCCTGTGGCCAAAATGATCCAAGGTATGCAAAATATGAAGCTATGCCTATTATATACATCCTTAAACTAAAGAGGAAGGAGGTATTAATGTTGACAGTCCCTTCAGTCCATCACTGGTCTCACTAAAGGGTCAGTGTGGTAGCTCTTCTACTGTAGAGCTTTCAAATCTGTGACATGATCTTCATCAGCAGGTGGCATCGTAGATTTGGTCTCAGAGCATTTGTGGGATGTCTTGACAATGTGCTGAAGATCATGTGATTTGATTAAGAGCTCCTGCACAGCTTCTAAATGCAACCTACGGCATCAATGGCTTGTCAGGAATGACCTTTAAATGTTCCTGTGCCTTGATGCGTTCATGCTGTTTTTTGGATATGCCACACAAAAAAATGCTGGAAGATTCATTCTTGCTCTTGGCAAAGTTTGGTTAAAAAATTCGCCACATGGTGAACTTCCATTTTTTGAGTTCAGGTGTCATTTATAACTCCTGTCCTGGACACTGATGTGCTGAAAACCACTGAATGACCTGAGAGGGTGAAATGCATTTTTGATGCAACTTAAAGCTACACCAAACAATATTTTCATGCCAATTATGGATCACATGACCACTTGCATGTGAAAGCAGCAGCTCATAGTGAGAAATCCACTGATAATTATTACCCAACACCTGCAGATTTTCAGAGTATTAGTGACTTTTTTATCTAACCGTTAGGGTTTGTTGACCTACAAATTTATTGTTATAGTAATTCTCAATCATCAGCCCCCTCCAGATAAAGACTGCTCTGATTAATGCACTGTTTGATACCTGCCCAGCACCAAAAGCCAGACAGTTAGTTAGCTAGTTAGCTTGCTAGCTTGTGAGCATAGTGACACATTCTGTATTTAAAGCCTGAAATTTCTCTTAGCAGTTAATTAGCAAAAAGAAAGA
The DNA here is from genome assembly GCA_029783665.1 of Naso thynnoides. Lineage (NCBI taxonomy): Eukaryota > Metazoa > Chordata > Actinopteri > Acanthuriformes > Acanthuridae > Naso > Naso thynnoides. The sequence goes on along the minus strand of JAQLOL010000005.1, from coordinate 13,502,030 downwards.
AAGACAGAAAGAAAGAATAGATAATATAAATTAATAAGTTGTCAGTGTTGAGTCTTACAGACATTTACAGTTGTGGGTGATTTATCAGATGACTAATGTAATCTCTGTTTCCTTTGAAGGTGTAGGAAATGCTACCGCCTGTGTAGTGGGAGATAAGATCTATGTGAGCGGAGGTCACTATGGTTACAGAGGAAACTGCACTTATGAGAAAATCCAAGTCTACAGCCCAGATGTCAATGAGTGGAGTATCCTCACAATCACTCCTAATCCAGGTATGATTTAAATAAATGAATGAGTGAATGAATAGAATTTTATTGTCCACTGTGGTGGAAAATTGTCTTTTGCTAGCAAAAACAGAGACATAACAGCATAAGATCAGACAGAACAGTTAATAGGACAAACAGAAATGTTCACATTGAACATAAAACAAGAAAAATTAAAAAAAATAAATAAATCCAAGTCAACAGCCCAGATGTTATTAGGTGGAGAATACTTACAATTGCTCCCAATCTAAGTATGAAAAAAGAAGAAGAGATCAGAATAAAAGTATGTTGAATGTTGTGTTCTCATTTGAAATCCTCTGCTTTCAGAATACGGGCTGTGTTCTGTCTCTCTGGACAACATGCTGTACTTGGTGGGTGGGCAGACGACCATTGCCGACTGCTACAACATAGACAGAGACGAATGGAGGCGGATATCAGTGATGAAGGAGAGGAGGATGGAGTGTGGGGCTGTGGTAATAAACGGTTGTATTTATGTAACGGGGGGATACTCCTACTCGAAAGGGACGTATCTGCAGAGCATTGAGAAATACGACCCTCAGCTGGACTCTTGGGAGATTGTTGGGACTCTGCCCAGTCCAGCCAGATCACATGGATGTGTTTGTGTTTTCAGTGTTTAGTGTTAAATCGTTATCACAAATGTTGTCATTCTGTGCCAAATGGATCAATCAGTGACCTTTATTCTGTCAAAGTAAGCAAAATGTCAGGTATGCTACAAGATGTCACGTTAGCTCACGTTTTGCACTGGATAATTGTCTTTACACATCAGAAAAACTGTGAATATAATGACTTTAAACTCAGGGGCCTTGCACTTAGCATTTTTGTTTACCCTTGGGTATTTCTGTTTTAATAGACTGAAAGCAATGACGTAGAAAGATGAACATGTTTTAGTATTATTCAAAACCACTAGGCCTATATATATACACATATTCCACCTCAGGCAATGCCTTAGGACACTTGAATTTTTTCTTTTTCTTTCTTTCTTTCTTTCTTTCTTTCTTTCTTTCTTTCTTTCTTTCTTTTTTAATACAACTCTTCCACTAGACTGTTGTTTGATTAAAGAAATCATCACACCCATGATGTGCTTTCTGCCTGAATTAATCAATGTATTCAACATTATGTACATTGCATTTTATAAGTTAAATCACATATTATAGCCTACTAAGATTTATGTTTATGTTATTAAGAGTTTTGTAGTGTGAAGAATCAAATATCACTGTGCTTGATTTGTGATTAAGTGAAAACAGGCGAGCTAGTTCTGCCCTGAATTTACGCTGGATAATGTGCTTGTAAAAGAGAAGAAAAAAGACGGCACCGCAAGATTAGAGATAGATAGATAATATTTTAACACTACAGTCCACAGCGACACCGTCGGGCCGTGGCCTGCAAAACTCATGAAAATACTAAATCTCCTCAGACCATCGGAGAGTCTGTCTGCACCAGCTGCATTTGCGTTTGGGCGATCCCTTTTTGGTCCTCCATGTGCTCCGTAGCACGCAGTTGCAGTTGAAGTGGTTCCACAACGTGCGAGCAGAAAAGTGAGGAGTTTAGTTTGAACAACTGCTGCTAGCGCCGATTCACCGTATTGTAAGTATAACCTTCACTGTCAAAGATGTTACAAAAGGCCTTTTATTGCCCCTTATATATCACACCGGAAAATAGTCCTCGAGTTTACAAAAACAGAGGAGACATTTCACGTCATGCATGTTTGAACAGCACGCTTTTGCTACAATGCAACGTAGAGTATACGTTAACTAAATGACCACTTTAACGTTGTGTTATAAACTAATTTATGGCTAATTAATTATGACACGTAACGAAACGGTTACTGTAAATGTGGTTAGCCTCAGTGAGCTTGGTTACTTGGCTTTTAGCACAACGACACAGCTGCGGCATGTAAGCTATGCTAGCACGTTAGCTAACAAGATAGCAGCAACAGCATGACATCAGTATAAATGAAACCGTAGTTTACACTGTTTATACAAATTATGTAGTATTTATTTTTTAGAGTAAGTTGTTTTTAAATTAGTTTCATTGCTTTCATTTACTGGCTCAAACTGGTGGCCAGTTTATAACTTGTAACCAGCAGCTTTATGTTGTTTGGGGATTTTCTGTTGTGCTGTGTATGTATAAATGGACTCATTACAGAATAATGCTCATAGTTAAACCCAAACACTAATTTCATTTATCAGAAAGGGTTCAGAATACTTTAATTGTTATAAATGGCATAGTCATGTAACTCAGAAAAAAACAAAACAAAACAAAAAACCAGACAAACCGAAAAAACTTTTAAAAAGCTTGTGGTGTCTGGCCTTAATGATTGCGTTGCTGTGCTCATAATCTTGAAAAATTTTAATTGTGGAACAAATCACAGGGTCCTCTGGATACAGTTTAGGATTGGAACAGTGCGTTAAAAGTAACAGCAACAAACCAAGTCGTGAAGAATAACCAATAAAATAAACCTGTATGTGTGTGTGTGTGTATATATATGTATGTGTATATAGAGATATATAGAGATATAGAGATGTAGATAGATAGTGTACATGTATTACTAAAGTATCTCATTAGTAATGGTGAGTCAGTCATTTGGCTAAAAGGAAAAGATGAAAAAAAAAGCCCACTTCCCCGCCTTCATTTGAGTGTTTTCTAACCACCAGCCTACACCTTTCAATACTCACTTTGCAGTGATATAAAACACAACATCAAACACAATTAATTTAGGATGATTTTTTTTCACAGACCAATCATGGCAGAAAACAAAGAAGAGATGTCTCCAGTTGAGATGAAAGTGGCACGACAAATAGAGGTAAACTGGTGTAATTTTATTTGATAAATGTTTTGTAGAAACCAGTTAGATGTAGCTCTAAAAATGTCTGTCACTTCTACATTTAGTACTACTTTGGAGATCACAATCTTC
>JAQLOL010000005.1:13486689-13498732 GCA_029783665.1 Naso thynnoides | reverse complement strand
TACTACTTTGGAGATCACAATCTTCCGAGAGACAAATTTCTCAAAGAACAACTGAAACTGGATGATGGCTGGGTCACTTTGGAGACGATGCTCAAATTCAACAGGTTTGTCATACTTTCTTTTACTGCTGTCTCTGCTTAAATGCTGCAAATCGAAACTCATATTTTCTCTTAATTTCAGCCGTTCATTCACTTATCCTCTGCCTTTTGCACAAGCTCAACAAAGTTTATAGTTGGGTCTCAAATGTCGAAGATTTGGGGGCACTGCAATAAAATAAGACAATGGGTCTCATTCATGAAATGTGAGCAGGATGGATTTGTGTGTAAACTGTTCGCAGACAGATGTTTACATGTGTTTCGGCACTCGTCATTAAGTGAGTGGCTCCGATCTTTTCATAGGTACTAACAAGACCTTCACCTGCTCCTGACTGCCTGTAGCGCTTGAGTAAATAAGAAAATATAAATGTTGCTTGTCATTATCACAGATGACATTTTGTAATTATTTTATGTTTCCAATACTCTGATGTCTTTTGCAACAACGTTTCTTACAACATGGCAAAAGATTAGACATACAACACATGTACTTAAAATAGTTGGCAATAAGAAGATTTAGGCCTCAGATATGGTTTATTAAAAATGTAAATGGGTTATTTAAATCAACTTAACATGTGTTTTCTACATGTTTAATAATAATCTAATTCCTGACAGAGAGGTCTCTCTGTTGAAGTTGTGCTTGTTTGCAGCAGACAGTCATGACTGCAGCCTCTTCCTGTATTTGTTGTGTGGTTTGTTTGTTTTTTTCTTTTTGTGTAGCCTATTTTTTGCATCAAGCTTCATATTGAAACATTTTCGTTTAACTTCTTGAATGTTTCTTACAACAGAGGATGCAGAGTTAATGGCAACCAGTTTCTCCTCCTAGGTCTTTGATATACCAGTGCCCGTCACACCATGACTAACAGAAGATAATAAAAAATTTTTCTCCACTCCCCCTTCATCCAAAATAACTTCAGTCTCAGTGTTGGAAAAATTTCTCTTTCTCTCTTTTTGCTTGCATCACGCTGGCAGGTCAATGCGATGCACCAGGTAATAGTGATCATCACCTCCTTACGTGGTGCTCATTGGCTATTCATAGGCCGAGATGTATGCTAATTGCTAACTAGCGGGAGCATGCTGTCAGTTTACGATTGATTGGCATTCATGAACATACGTACCTGTGAATAAATCCGAGTTTTATGCGGCGTTCATTAATCTGGAGTAAGCTTTCGGTACAGTTTTTTTTATTTTTTATTTTATTGTGCAAATCTACTCACAGATTTACTGACATGTCATGAATGAGACCCTACTGTATGTCTTAAGATCAACATTCCCTTCTCTTTGACAGGAAAAAAAAAAAAAAGTAATTTTTGGGCTCTTTTGTATCACTCACCATAATGACGCATCACAGAATGCCACAGAAAGTTACAACCTTATTGAGGCAATCAAGCTTTATAACTCACGTGATGAGAGGCTGCTGAGGTGGCTCTGGCCTCTACTTCAGATCTGCTCTTTGTTTTATTGATGAATTTCTCTCTGCATTAGTCTCTTTGCAGATTACAGTTTTCACAATTCTCTGATTGACGTGACACTGTGAGACCAATGTGCAATAATGGGGACATTATATGCATTATCATGGACATAACTATTGACACCTGCCTGTACTTCCTTTAGATTTGAATATGAATATTGTCCACACCTACCCATATGCCACTTCTCATACATATCTATGAGCCATTCTGTTGACCTATTTTTTGTATTATGGTTTTATTTGCACCTTATTACTATTTTTTATTGCACTCGCCATACTTTATAATGCATCTGCTGCTCAACAATCCTCTGCACAACTTTTTTGTTTTTTAAATCTGATTATTCTGTGCTGTAGCACATGGATCCTGTTTTGCAAACAGCCAATGTTAGATATTCAGCTGCAGCATATCCAAAAAAATGAAAGCGGACTGATGATATCAAATGATCTGACGCTCTCTGCTTCAGTGCCCCTCCAGTCTCGTGTTATACTTTCCTCTAGGTGAAGCTGTCGCTGTCCTTCATGTGCAGGAGGATCTTTAAATGAGATGAGTCCAATAAAAATAACAAATGCTGACACACTCTGTCTGTAGATAATGCCCGTGTTTACCTGCAGTCACACTCCTGTTATTGCATAATTTGAGCTGTTCCCTTTTATTCTCACCACACCCTCAATCTCAAGAGTTTGAGATCAAAGTCCTTAGAGTAAACGACAATAGCACAGTCTTTTTAATATTGAAATTGTAATAAACATCATTGGCCACTGACCAAAATGTGTCATAAATCTCAGCAATATGGGTCCTTAAACACATGTGAAATGATAATGAACATCTTACAAGCAGTTTCAAAAATGTACACAATACCTGTGTGCTTTGGTTTTGACAGCTTTGACCTAATTGAATAGGGTCTCAGTTGTCCAACATGGCCAAATCAGATACTGAAACTTCACTAAAATGACAGTGAAAATCATCTTAAAATAATGTTCACAAAGGAATGGGGAGGTGTAGAGTGTTTCAATTAGCTGATGGAGGATTCAAGAGAAGCAGGAGGTTAGGAGACAGAGTATGAAAAGAAAGGCAGTGATGACTAAACAGTTTTTTATAGACCCATTACTCATGACAAGCAGGACAAGATTAATGAACGGCTGCCCCCTTGCCTGGCCTGAAGTGCACCCTTCACCAGTCAGACTACATTTAGACACAGCACGCACACTCAAAAACAGGCATCCATCATAAACAAAGTAAAGTTTAGTTGAATTTAAAGGAGCTTTATACAGAATTCAGCCATATTAGATTTCACGAAAACACGATTTGCCATGAAAGGAACTGGTGGTGTATTGACGTCTAGAATGGAGAGTGTCATCACATGCCCTCTCTGTGTTGTTATTGAGCTTCTCAGTTTCTTTGTTTTGGTAGCTGAGACGGCCACGTTCATGTGAGCCCCCTCCCTTCGGAACCGTTGGCCCCCACCCACTTCATAAAACGCCACAGCCAGTGAGGGGCAGACAAGCATATTTTAATATTTAACCTGGCCCAGCTACTGTTAAAGACTGTTGAGTGGGATCATCACAAAGTGTTCAATAATTACATAAATGTTATATTCTGTTGTGATTGAGATTTTGACCCACCATGCACTGTGGAAAAAGACAATTAGCCGTTTTTCAGCTAACAGGCTCTGGCCACTTTTGCTGCAGGAGGAGGAGGCCACAGGGCCAGCTGTAGCTAACTCGAAAGAGTGGCTCGGCTAACATTACCAATTTTTTATTAATCACATAAATGCTGTTAAATTGTTTTGTGATTGAGTTTCTGACCCACCATGCATCGTGGGAAGAGACAGATGTTTTTTGTTGTGTTGTACCCGAGGCTGCGTGAGACTCGGCTTGGTATGCACTCAGTGGCTTCCCATAGCTGAGTCTCAGGTCCGCAACGCACAGAGCGGTAGAGGGACTCCGGCCAAAAGCTCCTATTCTTCCCTACATGTAGTAATCACAAAAGAACAGCACTTGTTGGGTTGCCATGGTTGTTATCTGTGGTACTGGATTTTTCACTTTATTTAATATTGCATAGTTTTTTATGATAAGGTGTTTTTTGTCCGCCACAGTCTGGCATTTCTCTCGAAGCAAACGTGCTAGCATTGAGCTGTGTTGCTGAGAACAGGTGTGGGGCGGGTGGTGTGCCATCAGAAAAAGGAGGTGGGGCTACGTGCAGGTTTGTTTTGGTGTGAAGCTGATACTGAACTGCAACTACTAGCAGTGAATCAATTTTGTAAAAAGCTCCTTAAGGGTTTTACACATGGCCATGCATCGAACTCAAGTCTGTAAATGTGGAATTTTATGAATACAGGTGTCAGTGCGAGTTAGCTGCTTTACTTTCTAATCAAGCCTAACTGCTTGTATTGCAGTATTAATTCAGTTGCCAGTGTGATTAGATATTTTTTTCTTTTCCCCTTTAAAATCGGGCTCCATAGATATGGAGAAAATCTCTCTTCTGTGCTGTTGGGACAAACATGACCCTCAATAAAACAAAGACTTAAGATGCCATGCATTGTCTTAATCTTTGTATTGTGTCACTGCAATTAAATAAACAAGCGCATTCTTCTGTAGATCATTACAACAGGACTGATTTTAAAGTTGCTATCTACACCTAATGTCTAAATTCCCTCCCCAGACTGCGGTCTCTAACTACAGAAAGCAGCGTCATTGTCGCAGCTCTCCAGAAATCAAAGACCGGCCTCTTGGAAATCAGCGAAGACAAGACCAAAGTCAGGAGGTCTCTGGACAAACCGTTACCCGAAATAAATGATGACTACAAAGATGCTCTGAAACACAAATCAGTGTACATTGTAAGTTTTTGAATTGCTTGCACACTAATTCAGAATTCTTACTGTAAACGACGCATTTCTTTGGCACATTATTATCTCAGTTACACTCGTTTGCCGGTTTATTAGGTGCACCTGGCTAAAAAAAACTAATGCAGACAAATACAACAGTCCTGCAGTAAACCTTTAAAATATTTAGTTTTTGGAGGATATAGTTTATGACTCTGTTATATGGACAGGTGATTCTGTGTTTTTAGCGTACATGGGTAAATAATAATAGAAACACTTGTCAGTATAGCAAAGTGTATACAACTCAGCAGCACCATCAAAATGATCATCCTTCAAAATGGTCCTACAGTTAAATGAACACCTCACTAACATTTTTGAAAAAACACCAAAACTGAACAAAGCCTTCATGAATGAGCTTTACTGCATAAGTTTTGGTGGGACTGCATCAGTCTCAGCCAGGTGTATGTAACAGAGAAGTGAGTATGTATTAACATTTGTAAAATCTATTTTTTTCTCTGCCAATGTTTTTCAAGCTAAGATTTGCATGCCATGAAACTGTATTTGTTCTAAATTTAGATACAAAATATCATTGCGCAGGTTTAGATTTTCTTCTTCAACATAAATATACTTGCACTGTTTCACGTTGTAACATCATATGTCTTCCAGAAAGGTTTTCCTCTAGAAACGACCCTCGATGAAATTCAGGAGTGGCTGAATGAGAAAGGCACCATAGAAAACATTCAGATGAGAAGAAACCTGCAAAGGCAGTTTAAGGTATATAATGTAATATCTAGTTGCACATTTTATTTTTCAGTGAAGTTGGGGAGATTTTTAAAAAAAAATATACTTACAATTCATTTCTTTACAGGGATCAGTGTTTATCTGTTTTGACACGGAGGAATCATCTAAGAAGTTCCTTGAGCGTTCAGACATCAAAACGTTCAAAGACAACGAGATGCTCGTGTTGTCGAGGTATGTTCATGGCGGTGTGTTTATTCATCGATAAATACAAAGTCAGCACAGTGTCTGTGTAGGGGAACAAATGTGAGCTTGACATAACTTTTCGAATTCTTACACATAATGAAAGTGAGTCAAAGGGAGAAATTATGAAAACTAGTCTGGCCTGTCAGGCTTAAAGCCGGATCAACATATTTAGAGAACTTAGTAGATGTGTTGACTGGGGCTCACTGTAAACCAGTACTGGAGAACTATGTTGTGGATTTAATGTATCTAAGCATTTTTGGGGGAAAAAAAGTGTTTTTGGTAGATCATACTACAGCAGGGTTGGTTTGACACAACTGTCAAGATTTTCTGATGTGTTTCTGCCATTTAAATTTCCCATTTGATTACAGAGTAACCAGTGTGGATTCAAGCTGATCACAGTAACATTTAATTGACACTTAATTAAAATTTAAATTGAGCAGACAAACAAACAGCAATTAAAAAAGTTCAGGGTTTTCCTGTAGAGTTTTAACTTTTTATCTAGAAAAGTTTGCCTGCAGAGTAAGTGCCCATGTACCGCCATGTATTCAGCCTGTTACAGTTGCTCTACCTCATTTGCCCGAAGTGATTCATGATCTGATTTGAAAATCTACATGTGTAATTCATCCAGGGTCATACAAACTTCTGAATATCACCATGTTTAAAAAATGTGATTGCTGTTCTGCCATCAGGGAAGACTACCACGCAAAGAAGGCGGAGGAGAGAAAACAGTTCAAAGCAGAGACAAAAGCGAAAAATAAACAGTGAGTACATGAAGACTACTTGTCTGTCCTAAAACATACGCTGCATTTTGTGAAAAGCTCACTGACCCTCCTTCCTTGTCACAAAATATTATTCAGGGACAAGGAACAACAGCAGAAAAATGCAGAAGAGAAAGAAATGGTAAGAGTTACTCGAGCGCTCACAAGTTCAAGTTCTCTTCCTGAGATGTCCTCTAGTCACAGTGAACTTAAATTAATGTCATTTGTGCTGCAGGGCTTGCTTTTGGATGAACAGACAGGCTGCCTGTTAAAGTTTTCAGGAGAGCTCAACAACGTTTCAAGAGAGGACTTTCATGATTTGTTCTCTGGCCATGGAAAGATCAAGTGGGTTGATTTTACACGAGGGGCCAAAGAGGTAAGTCAGCTCTCCACAACTCAAGTCTCGTACTAAATGTAAACAGATGTGATGTAGTTAAAATTGTGTATTTTCTTTTGAAAAGGGCACCCTCCTTTTTGATGGAAATGCAAAAGAAGCATTCGACAAAGCCAAAGAGGCAAACGAAGGGGAACTGAAAATCAAGAACAACAGTGTCACATGGCAGGTGCTTGAAGGAGAGGAGGAGAAAGAGGAGCTGAAGAAGATCATCGAAGCTCAGCAAGAATCATTCAACAGGTCCAAAGGCAGAGGTATAAAATTAATGGATATGTGAATCATCAAGAAACTCTTTTAGATCAGTGATTAATTTACTGAATTTATGATTTGGTACTACTGTCTCTTGTCTGTCTTAAAAGGTGGTAGAGGAAGATCAGGTGGCAGAGGAAGAGGAGGCCGAAGGGGAAGAGGTGGTAGGGATCGTGGCAACGATCAAGGCAGAACTCAATACATGGGCAAAAAGACGAAATTTGACAGCGATGATGACGACGATGACAGTAAGTGCAGCATCTTTTGGAGCTTCAAATTTAATTAAAGCAACATATGAATAACATGTAACTTGACTGCGACCCGCGGTTTCAAAAATGAAACTTAACGATGCATGTTACCAAGTCGCACAAAACCGCAATTTAAGTGAAATCCATTCATATGTTACGGAGAAAATGTCCTAGTTTTTTCCTTTGATGTCCTACAACTGCTCTGCCTATCTGCAGCCTTTTTTTTTTTTTTTTGGCTGTCCCCAACAACTACACACCACTCTTGCTGGTTCTCTTGCTTGGTCACTGTCTCTCCTCTTCCATCAGCGTCAGTATCTGCACCCTGTCAGGAGGTTAGCACAAGCTGTTGAGTCCAGTTACATTGCCCACTCACTCAGCCTCAGTGCTGGTGTCCATTCTGGCGCTGGACCTTTATCTGCTGGCGAGCCAAACCTCTCCTGATAGTGGGACAAAACACTCACTACATTTATATGGACACCAATATTCCGATATTAACCAGAGTAAGACGATACTCTGCATGAGACACTGCCACGTACGCAGCATTGTCTGATTACCTTACTCCAAGTAAGGTCATAAGCAATAATCAAATTAAGACAAGTGGAGTACTACAGTTTTAGATGCAGTGTTGTACACATGTATACGCCTTAAGGGCACTGTGCCGTCCAGTTGGAGTTTTCGTTGTGTTTTGCGACAGCGACATATAGTTTACAGCAGTCAGACTGCTGCAGAAGTTGTATCTGCCTGCATCTATATACATGTTGTATTAAAACTATGGAAGTAACAGCTTGAAGTTTTTGTAAAATTAGAAAATAAGAACTCAAAAGGTGAAATGGTAGCAACATGTTCGACTATTGTGTTGCTGATGTTTTTCGACCTCCAGTTTTAGGTCAAATCCTGAGAGAATATCTGACATATGACGTGGGTTTAGCGTGCATGTCGTGAGTTATTTACTATGCCTGTAACATGTTAATGGGTAAATGGATGGAATATTCTACAAGCAACTCGTGAAAACCTTTATTGAAATATTGCCTTATTTGGAATAAGGTAAATAGTTGGATTATTGCAGCCCACGTAAACATAGTGACTGACACTCACCCCGTCTGCAGGCAGCCTACATGTTGCTTTCAGGAACCTCCGTCAATCATTTGAGGCAGAACAGTTGTAGGACATCAAAGGGAAAATCATCAGACATTTTCTCCATAAAATATGACCTGGTTTTAGTAAAACCGCTGTTCTGTGCAATGTATTAACATACATTAAGTTTCATTTTCGAAACCGCAGATCATGGTCAAGTTTTGCACAGTTGCTTTAGATGTAAAGATAAGTATATACTTTAATGTTGATAATCATATTGTATTTGCTTTGTGCTTTTTCTTCCAGCACCAGCAGCCCAAAAGAGAGAACTAGAAGACGCTGATGGTCCTGCAGCGAAAGTTGCCAAAACTGAAAATGGATCTTAGTCACAAGATTGCACCTAGGTTTTTGGGTTTTTTTTTTTTTTTTGGAAACGTTTATTATAAACAGTGAAAATGCAGAAGCAATTAAATCCATTCCAGTGGAGGCGTCAGGTGTTGGAGAACCGCAGGAAGTCCACCTGGATGTCAACCTAGAGAACAATTGGCAAAGCTTGGCATCAGTTTTCAGCCTTTTAAGTCCTTGTACATTGTGCCTGTCACATTTCTTGTGTACCTGTTTTCTCTTTTTAAGATGTCTTTGATTTTATTAGATTCAACATAAATCTACTCTGACAATAATTTAATTTCATCTGAACAATTAGTTGGTTTTGTATGATGTGTGACATCTAGAATCTGTGTGCCGTCATGTTTTTTTCCTGTAGATTTCTGACATGGGGTGATGAGAACATCTGCTTTGCTATTTTAAGTTTGCATATGTGAATAGCAAATAAAACATTTATAAAAATTCATCTTTTTTTTTTAAATTTAAATTTCTACTGGAAAATATGTATTACCTAAGACTAGTGAGACCCAATGTGTAAGCTTACCGATTTCTTTTTGTGGAACTTGTATGATGCTGGCAAGTCGTATCTTAGTTCTGTAAAGAGAGCAGTCAGTAGCTTTTCTTAGAGAGGATGTGCCTTCCGAATGTTTTATGTTATGGTGCTAAACCAAAGTCATCAGTTTCATCAATTTCATGAAGTTGCATGCTCAAGTCCAATCACTGGACCTGAGCATGACAAATGTACTGGATTTCAACACAATGACAAGTGATGGATGATTTCAGTTTTAAATGTTTTTTTCTAAATAAGTTGCATATTATGGAAACTTAAAACATACTCAACAGAGCCTGAAACCTCAGTTTTTAATATTTACTGCATGACATTTAGCAATTCACCTATTTTGTTTTTGTCAATGTCATTAGTTAAATATCTGTGTGAGACAATAGGAAGTAAACCACGTGACTCTTAAAGCCAGTCACCTGCAAGTTTCTGTGTATAAATGGCATGACCTCTATTTTCCTCCATGCTCTGATAAAGGCCACTAGGCCGAACCGTAAGCATATTGATGGGCGGAGCCACAATAAATTAGTGAAAAGAGTACTGTCCACTTTTTTTTTTTTTTTATAGATTCATGTGTGTTGCCTGTGTACCTTTGGGTATCCAACAGAGCATAGTCAGTGTTTGACTACTCAAGTAGAAAAGACATTCTGAATTGTTCTTACCTGCTATTACTTCCATCTTGACTCCCCAGTCATTAGCCTTCTTTTGTATGTGCTGTAACCAAGAAATTACACTTCAGACATTTAAGTCTTAATGTCAGAGATGTGAATCATTCATAGTAACGATTTGGTCTTGAAATCTGTATTTCTGTATTTAAAAAGATTTCTCTGAAATGTAGACCTTTTCATTAACTGGACCTGGTTACAGTTGTGTAGAATTATGTATTACTAATAATTAAGAGCTTTCAACAGAAAAGGTTAAATATCATCATAATGGTCAGCAATAACAGACCTAAAACTTGCAACTTACAGTTGTTTCCCTTAAGAGGAGTTTAAAATCAGACTTAGGCATCATCAGAAGCTCAAATACCAGAGTACAGTAGTTTAGCAGGTACAGATACTGAACTTACCTCTAGTGTTGATGTTTTATGAAGTGAATACACTGCTGTCTTTGCCATCGTTAAAGCAGCTCTTAAAAACTTCATGTCCATGCCTTGAGTTAGGAATAAAAACAAAATTTAAGACTGCATGATAGTTCTACACTAATAGAGTCACTCAGCTGTTTTTTTTTTCACATTAAAATCAGGACTTATGTTACAAGGAGAATTATTTGAGCGATGAATACTGTTGTAAGTCTAGTGTGGTGTTACAGAAAGCTGTCAAAAGCCATGTTCAGGTCATATGGTTGATACTAGCAGTTTGCAACTGAATGCTGTTATGTCAAAATGAAACATTGTCAGTACAGCAGAGAAACTTGTGGGGGAATTGAATAGGGTCTGAATTAACTAATTCTTCTCAACTTCGACAAGAAAAAATTTCCTTGACACCTTTTTTCTTTTTCCCAGAGGCTCTGGCATGTCCAGCTATCAGGTCACGTAAACATGGCATCAAGTGTGAGAAAACTAACCCCCTTACAATGTCAATGGGCTTCAGATTTCAGTTTTTCTGCAGATCTGTGTTTCAACTGGAGAAATAGAGTTTGAGAAAGGACATAAGGAGGGTAAACAGAAAGATGCCATTTGGTTGCATTATGGGGATTATGGGATCCAGTGTTTTGTTTTTGGTTTTTTTAAATTCTCCCCTTAAAGACTGGACCAAAAGCCAAGACAATTAGTCTCAGCTGTAAAATTCTCTTCACTTTATAGAGGCACAAGCACATCACTACAAAAGCTCTTCTGTGAACTTACCTTGATTGTGTTTTGTGCCAAATGGTGGATTCATTATTACAGTGTCAAACTTTTTGAAATAATCCTCTGCCTCCAGAGCGCACAGGTCACTTTGGACCAGATCGACGTTAGAGATCTCAAACTCCTCCGCATTTCTTCTGAATATGTCCAGTGCGTCACTGTCAATGTCGAACCCTACACACAAACTGAAGAAGACAGCGGAGGGAACTGACTAAGCATGGTGACTTGATAAAAATGCAGCTGTTATCCGAAATGATACCATTTAAAGTGATGTTCGAGGGTGGTCACATCATGGTCTCACCCTGCATCGAGCATCGCCGCCCCGATGCTGAGGACTCCACAGCCACATCCCAGATCAGCCACTAGTTTACCCTCGATGTCATCAAATGTATTATGGATGGTATAAAGCATGCATGCTGTGTGGGGGGGGGGAATTTCAGAAAGTTAATGACAACATTGCACGCATTAAACAAGCTCATTAGATCACACGTTGTCACCTCACCAGCAATATGAGGACTGGTTGGATATTGTTCGAGGAGGATTTTCGGTTGTTCAAATGCGTCCACTTGCTGTAAGCAACTCTCTAATTCTTTTAGCTTCATTACGAATGACCGCGATGTCAGAAATCCCGTTAAGTGATTTCAAACGGTTATACTTTAGCCCGAATTGCTGTTGGTGTGTATTTTAAGCGTGACTGTAAACGACTTCCGCAAGAGCGCGTGCGTCAACCAAAACAATCCGACAATCAGGCCGGAACGTCCGACAGTTGTTCCTCCACGGATTTTTTTTCTGTTTTGTGAAGTTTATAAGCCTTCTTAGACATGAGCAGAGATGGTTTGACTGTGAGTTACCTAACACAGTACAACTCATAACATGGCTGCAAGACAACCTTCTTCTTCTTCTTCTTCTTCTTCTTCTTCTTCTTCTTCTTCTTCTATTAAATTATTTATTATATTAATTGATCCCGTCCTCGGGATCACGTAACTGCAACCCACCAACAGTATACTTATATTATAACAATATAATTTATTTAAGCATGTCTGACCAAGCATCATATGTTACTGAATGGCATTATGTTTGTGAGAAAAAATGCGTTGAGTGAAGAATTAAGGTGGGATTATTTAGTCAGGTAGTCATCAGGATTAACTGTTCCAAGGAGTAC
>JAQLOL010000005.1:13467987-13486611 GCA_029783665.1 Naso thynnoides | reverse complement strand
ACCTGGAAACAAGTAAACAAAACAGCATTTGACCGAGCTGGTCAGACAAGCAAGGATCCTCTGCTTGGTCAAACAATGCTTAATAAAATAAAGAGATGGATAGATGGATAGAGATAGATTGATAGTGATTTATTTCACATTGAGCGTACACCAGTAACGTTAAATTACGTTTGGACTTTCGTAGCCAGCAGGCACGTAACGAGCCGTATCGCGAGAAAGCCCGAGAACATGGAAACAAGACAACAAAAATAAATTTGTGGACAACAAGACAGAGTGCATGATGGCGGCGTCGCTGCTGCGCCGGGACAAGAAAGCCACTGCCGCCCACTTGAAGGCAGACTTAAATCGGACTGACAATAGCTCCGGGGTCCGACAACTTCAGGAGCTGCTCGACGTTGTGCTTAATCCCGAAAAACCAGCAGCGGACACAGAAGCGCTTGACTGGTGTAAATGTCTAATTGCAGGAGGCGAAGGTTTCGAGGAGTTCTGCAAAACGGTCCGGTCCTATGACAACGCGACTCTGTGCGGTTTGGTCTGGACGGCTAATTTCGTAGCATATCGATGCCGGACCTGTGGCATTTCCCCGTGCATGTCACTGTGTGCTGAGTGTTTCAATAACGGAGACCACACGGGCCATGATTTCAACATGTTCAGGAGCCAGGCTGGTGGGGCCTGTGACTGTGGAGACAGTAATGTCATGCGAGAGAGTGGGTAAGTCCAAGCTAGCTGCTAGCTAAGCTGGTTATGCTAACTAACGGGTTAGCTAGTATTGTTTTGACAGGTCTTGGCTGGATGTGAGCTAACTTAGCTGCGTAGGCTGTGTCAGCTTCCAGATAATTTAGTCTGAGATATCCTCACAAATTACTGTCAGTCAGCAACTGGTTTGAATATTATGTTGCTGCCGTCATTTATTAACAGGAAACCCTCGATTAAACAGCTCTACCCAGAAACTTAGCAAACGTTGCTAACATTAACAGTGATTCTCTTACTAGCAGAGATAAATTCTAAATATCTAGCAACATATTACCAATATGTGTTTGCTTGTTTGTGGTCCGGGAGTTTAATTATAATAATATAATTATGTTCTCTTTTACTACTTAATTAACCGTTAGACTTTACAGCAATTATTTCATGTTGATTTCAGGATTAAATCAGTGATGGCTTCCCAGCTCCGTCCTTGCTGATAAATTTTCTCATCACAACACATAATATCCAATCGTAGGTCAGGTAAAACTGTATGAGTGAGTCACATATAGTGATATTAAATCATGTTATTGGTAAGCGGCCTTTTTAAGCTAGTCATTGCAGGGCAGTGGCCAGTTCAGATCAGTTCTGGTGCTTTTAGTTGGAGTGATTTTCCCTCAGACTGATTCGTCTCATTAATGTCAGTCTTGGGTACATTGTTTGTTTGCCAAGCATTCTGCCATGTCTATGGGAGAGATCAAAAACATGAAAGGACTCCTGAACTGGAATGCTCGTCTTTCCCAAATTTTGTTAAGATCAGCTCAACCAAATAATAAGTTTTATATCTGTAAAGTATTACATCTATAAAAACAATTAAGAATCGGAAAAAAATTGCACCGAATCCCAACCTTTGAAGTTTGGCAGGAATATTATGGAGCCTTTGCATGAATAGCATTGGTGTAACCTGTTAGAGTGATGTACAAGTATTATTCATCACATTTCCACATTTAGATTTCTAAAAATGACTGTTGTGGAGTTTTAATGAGTACTTATTAACTCAGTTGGTTTCAGCAATGTTCAAACTCAGAGAAACATGTATAGTATTTTATGTAACGCCCTTTAAATTTTTTAGCCCGCTGTTTTCGCCTCAAGGATAACAACCAATTTGTTATGTCAGAGAGTGAGACAGAAAGTTGTCGATTGTGACTAAAACCCAATAATGACTAAAGCTTTAAAACATTACCTGTCAGTCAACATTTCTGCTTGAGTCACATCAGTGGTTGTTGAACAACGAAGACAGCAACTCCCATATTCCCACGCTATTTTACAATGTATTATGTCTTTTGTTTTCATTGTTTTGTTTAGGAGAGAGAGAGAGAAATCAAATTTGTGCTGTGTGAGAGGGCTGCAACATCAACATCTGTTTTTTGTTTCTGACAGGTTTTGCAGACGGCATCGGTTAAGAACTGGGGAGAACATCCCTTCAATACCTCGAGACCTTCTCTTGATGTCTGAGATGGTTCTTCCTCGCTTCATCCTGTGCATCATACAGTACCTGAGAGACGGATACGTTGAGCCAGGTAAAATTACTCACAACAGCATTCTTTTTACTGAGATGGGAGATGCAACCCTGATTCCCAAAAAGCTGGGGATACTTTGTAAAATGTACATAAATGCAAAATGAGATCATCATTTGTTAACAAACTGTGTTTATTAGCAATGGTTAAACAAAGTATTCTGGAGTCTGTGTGGTATATCTTTATCCAGTCATGTGTTCACAAAGTGGTGAACCTCATGCAGTTCTTGCTTGTGAACAACAGAGCTTTTGGAAAATGCTGCTTTCATATCCAGTCATGATACTATCACCTGTTACCAGCGACCCTGTTTACCTGAGATCGTTCAAAAAAGATGCTTTCTGAGCATTTCACAATTTCAGTCTTTTGTTGCTCTTGTTTGAACTTGTTTGAAATGTGTTGATGGCATCAAATTCAGAATGAGCAAATATTTGCAAAAACCAGTGAAGCTGACAAGGTTTTAATTTAGGTATATTGTTTTTGTTTTTGTTCTGTTTTCAACTGAGTATAGGTGGGAAATGGATTAGCATATTATCACATTCTGTTTTTTTCATGTTTGACACAACAAAAAAAATGTTTTAAATGTAGGTGTCCTTCAGAAATCTAGTATTCTTTTTTCTTTTGACAGTTTTATGTTTTGCCAGTATAAATATGGATCTTCTGTTGCATTTCAATTACACAACAGTATCTGCTTTGTAAACATGATACCAGTGTTATGCAAATGTTTACATCCAAAAATACGTTCACCATGTACTGAGTCTGATGGCTTGTGTCTCTTATCTTGCTATACCAGACACCTCGGCTGAGAGAGACCTACAGAAAGTCCTGCAGCAGCTGGAGCCTCAGATCTCCTTCCTGGAGGAGCTCACGAAGATGGGAGGAGCAATGAGGACTGTACTGACAAAGATCTTGACCAATCAGCAGTCATTCAAGGACTTGAGCATGGGTAAATATCTACAGTGGACTTTCTGTTACGCGACCATTGGTTTGTAGTGATTGGATGTTGCCACAACATGCTTCATGTCGTCATTCACATACATTACAAGCACTTCTCATGAGGAAAAGACAGGTTCTGATTAACTGAAGGACCTATGAACAAATTCAAAACTTGAGTTAAAAATGAAATGCTTCTACATAAAAATTTATAACTTCAGTGGTTGCAAAGATATGATATAGATAAGATATAAATGCAAAGAAATGGAAAAAGGAAAACCTCTTCATCTAAATCATGCACCCTTTAGCAGAACACCTAACTCAAGTCTCCTTTAATTTGAATACTGTGCATTTGCTTGTGATAAAGCTTTCCTGATTTTCATATTATGAAAACCTTTGCAATTCTTGTTTTGCTTCGCTGTTGCAGGTCAAGAGGAGAATTTGTATGCTAAAAAGAACTATGACAAGTATTTGTCAGCCTTGAAGAATTCCGGTTTGGTGTCTGTGGAGGAGAAAGCCCAAGGTGCTACTGCTGATGTCACTGTTGGTGCAGAAGGTGGAGCAGGAGCAATGGTTCTGTTGGGTATGATAACTATTATGCTTTATATACAAATGCTATCTTAAATTATCTGTAAAAAACTGAAAATGACTTTAAAGTAGTTTGAAGTTCTTCATTGTTAGCGTGCATTTAGTGGACGTCTTCTGTAGCAAGCAAACAGTGTTTTAAAAGTGATCACATTCCACTGATAGTCAACAATTGGCATTAAAGTAAAAATCTGTCCTTCACTCCATGATGCTTTTTAGACACTGTACTTGAGCTGTCCATTTCAGATAATATCTATGTATATGAAGTTAGTTGTTTTAGAAAGCTAAGTACAGTTTATCTCCAAATAGCACAAACCTCTAGCCTGGTAAACCAGACCCACAATTCACTTCACTAATAAGGTCACTTCGTGACTGGGTTCTGGCCACCCTCTATAGAGGATTCATTACAGAATTTAAATCCTAGCAGGCGTGGTATTGAGTGTCATGTAAAACAATTTGAGCAGCCTTAAACTAATCTAATGTATGCGTGTATGTATATTATGGGTCTGGCTATAAACAAACAGACGAATTGAAAGACAAACCTCACAATCTGTTCAACAATCACATAAATGCTTTTATAGTGTGCTGTGATTGAGATTCTGACCCATCATGCATTGTGGAAAGAGACAGACGTTTTTTTGCTTGAAATAAAATTACATTATTACCGAGTAGATGCAGTGACAAGCCCGAGCTAACTGCCAACAGCGGCAGCCACTTTCTCTCGCTCCCTGGAGACAGTGGCTCAAACATCGGTAGCCTGCAGATAAGACGAGAGAGAAAACTAACTTTCTGTTTCCACAAGCTGGAAAATAATCACATAAATAGTGTTATTGTGTTTTGATATTGGCTATTTACATCAATTTTGGTCCTTTTGGTGTTTTTGTGTTTTTATTTTATTTTATTTTTTTTACATGTTATGTTGTGTTGTACCTGAGACAGCATGAGACTCATATCCACACTGCACAGATCAGTAGAAAGACTCCTACTAAAGCTGCTGTTCTTCCTTGCATGTCGTAATCACAAAACCAGTACTTTTTGGGTTACCGAGGTTGTCATGTGTCTGGTCGGATCATTTCTTGCATTTAATGTTGTGTAGTTATTGATAATGAGGGGTTTTGTTAGCCAGGTTCACTTCCAGAATAGGATGCTGCCATAATTGAACTACAGTCAACAAGTGTTTGACTTCTGCATCATCAAAATGAACCACTCCCGCGAGCCGCTGATTGGTCCGGCCAAAAATTTGTCTCTTGCAATTCTAAAGACGAGCCTTGTTTGCCAGACTGAAGCTCAGTGAGGTCTTAGCTGAGTGGAAGGAGAGCATATCCAGGCTGACAGACCTCAGCACTAATTTCTCCAAAATATGACTTAAAAACATGATTTTGAAGGAATTAGAAAATGTGTCACAACTTACTCTAACCTGTGCTGAAGAATACTGTTTTAGAAAGTTGTTTAAAAAAATAAAAATAAATAAAATAAAATTGTCAACTTGTAAACTGTGGTATCTCAGGCATCTCTTTATGTTTGTCTAGTTGCTGAAGGTTCTCCGATTTGCTATTTGTGGCTAAATGTTTTCCTTGTTTTTCTCAGGAAACACTGCACCAGGGAGCCCAGATGAGTCTAATAAAGAGGTGTGTGCTCAGATCGCATGTAATTTGTAATTCCAACCATTTCCAAAAGATTATTACATAATTTCACATTATTATTATTATATTAAACAGATAATTTGATATCAGTGTATAACTGGAATTTTTCCTTTATACATCTTTACTTGATACTTACAAAATTAAATAAATCATGACTAAAATGGTTGTTTATTATCTTTTTTTGCCTCTTGTTTTAATTTGATATGAACTGATTTTTAGTCACTGTTGACATTTTGTGTACCTTCAAGTTGAAATTCATGTTGTGTTTTTCTCTCAGGAGGACCAAGATGCAGGGCACTCTGTTGGACAGAGGAAGAGGGTTAAGCTGAGCAGCAGTACCAAAGGTGAATGTAAAGAAATGCACTGCACTGCAACACGCCATGAACCACTCAACTTATTCTGTGCCTTTTCTGCCCTCAGACCCGTGTATTATTGAATCCCTAAAGCATAAATGCTTTCTGGAGGAGTTGCTGTTTTGGACAATAAAATATGAGTTTCCTCAGAAGATGGTCACCTTCTTATTAAACATGTTGCCAGATCAGGATTACAAGGTATTTTCTTATCCATGTTAACATTTGGTTGCAAAAATGCTACAGTCTACTTTCAGATCTCAGTACAGGTTGGCTCTTATGTTGTAATGTAATTTCTTTGCATATTACTGCATGGACTCTCCAGTAACGGAAATGATGCATCATAACATTAAGCCTCAATTGTGTAGTAATCTTTTTTTCTTTTCCTGTCTGACAGATCACTTTTACAAAAACATTTGTCCAGCATTACGCGTTCATCATGAAAACACTGATGAAAAGCCACGAGTCGGACACCATGTCCAACCGCATTGTACATATTAGCGTGCAGCTGTTCAGCAATGAGGAGCTGGCTCGGCATGTGACGGAGGAGTGTCAGCTGCTGGACATCATGGTCACAGTCCTCCTCTACATGATGGAGAGTTGCCTTATTAAAAGTGAACTTCAGGGTGAGTTATTCAAATGTGTCGCATTATTTTGATTGAACACATTTCACCACACTTCGAATATTTAGTATGAAGACTGCAGCTGGCGGCTGACATGATAATGGATTAACACACCCCATGCAACAGATTTTCTGACTAAGTATGTAAAATTGATTGCTGGTTTTGCAGACTGATTTAATAATGTCTCTGGCAAAATGCATGCTGAAATTGTTGATTTGTCAACCTGAAAAATTAAGTGGAAAGATTTGGCATTAATGTCACAGCTTAAAGCAGATTGAGTGTCAAAGACTGGGCCATAGGGCATAGAAAACATAGCAGTAAGCCCTAATATTTTTTATTAGTGGCTCATCATTGCCTTGATATGCTCATATCTGTCTTGCTCCCGGAGGACTGGAGGTGTGATGGTGGGTTGGCGAGACATAGCGATTACCCCTGTTGTATCTCTGTCTTTGTATCCGTGTGTGATGTCCTGAAAATTGGTAGGAAACGTTAAAGTTTTTAACCTATCAGAGAGGTCGCAAGTTGTGTGCTCCCAGTCAGCCACACCCTCTACCAATCAAATAGTATTGGACAGGTCAGGTGTGAGTCAAATCAATCAAAGTCTAATCAACGACAAGGGATAGGTGAACATAATTGAAACAGAGAATACAGTCACATCATGTCTAAAGAATCAGGGAATTTACAAAACTTGGATGCCCTTTTAAGGATAGTATAAAATATTTTGCATTGCCTGTGAAATAACCCCAGATTCAAAGGAAATGTGTAAAAGTTGATGTTTTTAATGTGAAATGAGCCCAGTTTAAAATGCATACAGTCATCACCACCTTGAACCAACATGAGTAAATGACAATATTATTGCTATTTGAAAGGGAAGTATGCAATCTTCTGTGTGTGAGGAAGCCACCCAGGTTGCATCAACTTGCCTTGGATGGTCAGATGCAGTTTTACTTGAGATACTCCCACAATAACCCATTTCATCATCTTTACTCAAGTTGATAGAAGGTGGTGATTACTGTATGCATTTTATCTCATTTCAGGTTAAACATATCAGCTTTTACACTCTGCCTTTTTAAACTAGGGTCATTTCACAACAAATAGGCAAATTCATCAATAAGTCGGGGGGTTCTGGGGGCGAGAGATATCTGGTGTTAGCCCCTGTTACTCGTACAAAAGAGGAAACACGAAGCCTGTGGAATAAGTTATGAAGAAGAAACTTGACTGCTTTCAAGAGAGTGAAATGCAGTTGTTAATTTCCCTTTTATTTTTAATAACTAAATACAAGAAAAAGATACAAAACATGCACAGATATTGTGTCCCTCCGGCCTCTCTTATTGTGCAGACTAAGTGAAATAAGCTGGAATTGTTCATTTTTTTTGTGCCAGCTGTTTTGTAAAACCTGCAGACAAAATTGGAACTTGACTGTTGTTTTTTAAAAAAATAAAATACAAAGTGAGCCATGATGTCCTTATCTTAAAGTCTGTGTGTTTTCTTGTCTCTTTTTCGTTTTTTCTTCAGATGAAGACAACAGTCGCCACGTTGTGGTGAACTGTAGCGAGGCTCTGCTGAAGAACAACACCTACTGGCCATTAGTTAGTGACTTTATTAACATCCTCTCACACCAAAGTGTAGCAAAAAAGTTTCTCGAGGACCATTCATTGCTGATGCTGTGGATGAGCTTCGTGTCATTTTTTCAAGGCAAGTCTTAGTTTTATAGGTGAATGTTTAATAAACTGCACATATTTAGAGCTTTTTAACCCGAACAGAATGACCTGTTTGGCATTCAGCATGCTTGTTCAAAGACATTTCGACCTGACCTGGTTTGTTGCTCATGATTCATGTGCAGCATTTTCAACATAAATGAAAACTTTTAATACAGAAGTGGAAAGCTTTCAGAGGTGTGTGCCTTTAGTTAAGTAGTTTTAGAGCTGAGACAGTGAGTCACCAAACAGGTGTTGCTCTGGGATCATTTATCAATTTTTGGGTGTGCATCTTATTTACTTTGCAGTTATTTGTTTTTCTTTGATTAATATTTTATCTCCAACTATGAAATTATCGCAGTGTATTGTTTCAGTATTGCCACTGTGCAATTTAATACCTCTGTCAGTAGTGATATAAACTCCATGAGGTCAAACACAACATGAGATAAGTGATTATTCCTGCTTGTGAAGATATTCAGGTAGACTATATATACCAACACTGTGCTTAGTCAGATGGGGACCTCACCTGCGCTGCTCTGATAGTAATGCAGCGTAGAAAAGATGATTTGTGAGGCGTAAAAGTCTTTGTAGTTAGAACTGTGGTGATGGCTGCTCATTTGTCATGTGTACTCTGCCACGGCCCTAAAAATAACACTCACCCCTGCACAGTGGGCTTGAGTATCTTCTTGCTGAAGTTATGTGCACAGTGTCACTATTACATTGTATGCATGTGTGCTGCACTGCACTTACTTGACATTCT
Organism: Naso thynnoides; assembly: GCA_029783665.1. Taxonomy (NCBI): domain Eukaryota; kingdom Metazoa; phylum Chordata; class Actinopteri; order Acanthuriformes; family Acanthuridae; genus Naso; species Naso thynnoides. The sequence continues at coordinate 13,477,762 of JAQLOL010000005.1, read as the reverse complement.
GGTGTTTTATTATAGATTTATTGACTTTCATCACACATTTGCTACAGAAAAAGTAGAAATTCCTGATATGCTAACAAATGCATACGTACATATTAATGTGCATGTGCAAAATATATATTTAGGAGTGCAGAGGAATTTTTGAAACACTATTTTTTTAATTAATTGCTGAGCATTAAGAGACCATCTAACGTGGTGACTGTCTGACCTTTCAAACTGTTTCCTCCTGTGATAGGTATGAACCTGAATAAGCGGGAGTTGAATGAACATGTGGAATTTGAGTCTCAGACGTATTATGCAGCCTTTGCAGCAGAGCTCGAGGCCTGTGCACAACCGATGTGGGGGCTCCTAACACACTGCAAAGTCAAAGTAAGTCCTGTCTGTTCACTCTGTTACGCAGCTCCTGTATGCATTCCTGATTCCTCACATGATTAATGGAACATGCAGTTCAAGTATTCCGTGCTGCATGCACTTACTGTGCAACCCCATATGAATTTTTAACATGTTCAATTGTCTGTTAACAGGAGACACAAGAATATACAAAAACTGTGGTGCGCTACTGCTTGGAGACCCTGCAGATCTGGTTTGATGCCATTGGCTTTATTGATGAGGTAAATTTAAAAGCCAAACTGCTGTAGTAACAGTCAAGCTTTCTCCTCCAGTGTTTCTCATGACTCTTGTATCCCTCATAGCCTTCTCCAAATCAGGTGACGTTTCACCTGCCACTCCATCGCTACTATGCCATGTTCCTCAGTAAGGTATGACAGAAGCTCTAATCTCTTCAGACATGACTCTGCAGTATGTTATTGTATGTCTTTTAATGTGTTTAAACCTGATTGTTTGGTTGAAAATCCTCAGGCGGTGAAGTGCCAAGGCCTGGACCTGGACAGTCTCCTGCCTGATCAAGAGATGCTGATGAAGATCATGGTGCATCCACTTCAAATCCAGGTATAACACCACAGCACCATAGACGTCTCCAGTACATTAGCCACATATTAACCTCTTGATAACTAAATCATTGCTGTGTGTGGCTGTAGGCATGCCTGTCAGAGATCCACAGCAACATGTGGGTCAGGAATGGTTTGCAGATCAAGGGACAAGCGATGACTTACGTGCAGTCACACTTCTGCAACTCCATGATTGACCCAGACGTCTATCTGCTCCAGGTTTGTTTTGCTATATCAACTACATGAAAAGAATCCTAATTTAAAATTTTTTGTTTGTATTTAATTTTAATTCTTATTTTTAAAATGACCTCTTTCAGGTTTGCGCATCAAGACTAGATCCTGACTACTTCATCTCAAGTGTTTTTGAGAGGTACGTTCTAACACCTGCACAAACATACAGTGTTTGTACATTATGAGTGCTACCCTGAATAATAGCTTTGTGTTACTGTCTTCTCTCTGACAGGTTCAAAGTGGTTGATCTGTTAACAATGGCGTCCCAGCATCAGAATGCTGTGTTAGACTCTGAGCAGGAGAGGCCAATGCTTGAAGGAGCGCTCACCTTCCTGGTCATATTGACGAGCCTTCGCATTCATTTGGGTAAGTGGTTTAATAGAGGACGTACACTAGCTACAGTGAATGAGACAGAGCTTATAAATGATAAAATAAGCCTGCAATAAATTTCACGTCCTATAAAGCTCTTAATGTGGTGGCTGTCTGAGTTGTTAATAGGCTTTAGTGGTCATTTTAAAGCCACACAGTGTTGAGAAAATACTTTGGTTTGAGTGTTCATCTTTAACCACTGTGTATCTTTGCTAGAGCAGTTTTCCTAGGTATGTTTTAGAATTTCCTTTGCCACATGAACTATTTAGCAAGGTTTCTGCACCAACATTTCCAAACATCAACTGCAGAGAATCATGTTTAGCAGCAACTTTTTAAATGGCATTACGCTAATTCAAATACAGAACAAATTAGCAATATATGACAACATAACCAGTGTTTTTTTTAGTCACTGTTTGAATCAATTCTGCCTCATTGGGCAAATGTGTGGAAACCATTTAAATTACACAACAAGTACTAAATATTGAATTACAATGAAAGGATGGGACAGTGTTGCAACAGTTTTGAAGCAGTGGTTTGGAGAAGGACTGTACCTTTATCTTTTTGTGGTAGATTTTGATGGTAGTTGGAATCATTCTGTTTAACTGTTAAGCACATATTATCAGGCCCTCTTCACAGAGGACATTTTGACACATCTGAGATGAGTTCCATTTAAATGCTTCAGTTACAGTGTCTGGTGTTTTACATGCTGACTCACTGTCACGCTGTCATGCATGAGTTCTACTCGAGTATAAAGAAAATGTTATTTATGTTGATATCAGTGCTTTTCCTTTTATTACAAGTCAAATGTGAGGATAGGTCTCACTGTGTTGGATGTAACGTTTTAAGCTAAAGTGATAAAAAGATGATTGGCATTTTAAAAAAGGTATTGACATTTCTGAGGCACCCAACACCTATGAAGTGCTGCCGTTTGTTCACATTGATATTAAAATTAACATTTGAAAGAATTTTGTTCGCGCTGGAGATCAACAGATGCTGTTTGAATTCTGTTCAAAAATTACACAACAGATCCAGACTGATACAAAGAAGCTGTGATACAAAGTTCTCCTCTTTTAAAATGGGAGTGTTGCTTGCATAATAACACTGACCCATCCTTGTTTTATAATCCTGCTGCCAAACACAGGAAAACTGCATAAGAGACTTAATATAATATTTTCCCACAGTCACCACTCTGAGTTTTGTCAAGTTGTATTAAGTTAAGGTTCATAATCTTTGTCAGTTTGTCTTCATGTTCTACTTCTCACTCTCACTAATAGGGATGACGGATGACGAGATCCTTCGGGCTGAAATGGTCTCGCAGTTGTGTATGAATGACCGCACACACAGCGCGCTGTTAGACCTCGTATCCTTCAGTGCTTTAATAAGAGCAACTATCTTCAGTCATCCATGACTGTTTTTTCCTTAATAGTGTTTTCTTAGATTCCTGAGAATCCCAACCCGAAAAGTGGCATTGTTCCAGGGAGTTGTAGTTTTGAGGAGATGCTCTCTGCTGTGGCTGACTTCAAAGCGCCGGTGTTTGAGCCTGGAGGCTCCATGCAGCAGGGCATGTACACACCAAAAGGTAGGATGTTTGTGGTGAAGCTGTCACAAGTATCCTGTTAACCTTTTTGAAAGTGCAGTGGTGGATGTCAGAGGAGTCGCCGGTGAAAATAATGTGATGGCTGTCGTGTATCGTATACTAGTTGTAGGTATTTTGGCCACAGGACTCTAATAACATTTCTGAACTGAGATTCTGGACACTGTGAGGTTGGATTGTGGTAACTACACAGTGTGGTTCCAATCTCAGGGACAGCATGAACTTCCTTTCCAGAGGTAGATATGTCTGTCTGTCTGCTGCCCTCCACTGGCCAACTGTGCGGCTTGCAGTAACAAGTACTGCAGTGTGTGGCGAATTTGAACCTTCAAATGAGGAGAAAATAGGGAAAAACTGCAAGTAAATGGTGTAGTGTGTCATGAGATATTAAACTAATTAAAAGACTCTATTATCTACTTTAAAAAAAAAACCTAATAAAAATGTATATTTCTGATATTTACAGTATTTATTGCCAATTTCATGCCCCAGAATTCACTAAAAATAATTTGAGAATCCAAAAAAGTTCATTTGTGCCTAGTACAATTTCATATTGTAAGTTTATATTAAATGTTCAGTAGGGCTTGTCAATATGTCAATATAGTATCATATTGTGATATGAGACAAGATATTGTGACAGATTTTGGATGCCGTTATATCATGATATGTCGCAAGTGTTGTCTTTTCACATTTTTTTTTAACTTATCAGTCTGTTCTTGTTGTTCTTTTATTTACCTTTACCCGCTTATCCACATTACTGATGATTATTTATCAAACAACGTCGCTGGGTTAATAATTTGTGAAATCACCAATAGTGATCCCTACAATACTGTCTCAGTATCGAGGTATTTGATCAAAAATATCATGATATTTACTCATTTTATCACTTTAGTCGCTTCCACCCCTTAGAATACAAAACAAGTCATCAATCACAACCTACATGATCAATAATTATCAGTATCAACCGATAAGAAACGTCACTATCGTGTTAGATCTTTTTAGCTGTACATTTAAAGATATATTTATATATGCAAAATTTTTCAGCAGATCCAAATCTCTATTTTTCAGTTTCATCAAGTACTTCTTAATGCATTGTTAATATTTGGGTTAATTGTGTTAATGTACACAAGATAGGAACAAACTTGTACTAAATGCCGGCTTGTGTAATCGATATCTTGTGAAAGTCACAGAGAGAAAATATATCAGACTGCACATGTTCTTGGTAAAAATTGTAGTAAGGATGAGTACGAGGCCTGAATGGGGTGAAAATCCTGAGCTTTAGATCTCTGTCATTAGTCCTCAGCAGGCCACATGGGGGCAGGCTAACATCACTTACACAGAGGGGGTGAAATAAGACAAAAGAAAAAAATCAATGTCACTTTGTACTAGAGGTTACACAACATCTCTCATCTGTTTCTCACATAGCCGAGGTGTGGGAGAAGGAGTTTGACCCCATCATGGTCATTCTCAGAACAGTCTATCGGCGTGATGTCCAGTCAGCAATGGACAGATACTCAGCATTGTAAGTTAACCCTGTTGATTTAATGGTATTTTTGATATCATTTAGGTACTCGATAAACTGTGATTTTCATTAAACCATTTCTATCATTGAACGTTAAAATATTGTTGGGTTTTGCTTAAAAGTACTCTATTCTTGGAAGCATGCATGTAAACCTACATCATGCTCTGCTCGGTGAGTCAGAGTCATGGGGTCACCTCTCTCACCTGCACATGAAGGGATATTAAAGGAAAGGTCAAGCTTACCAGGTGCTAGAGGTGGTTCCAATTAGATAGCTGTCGAGAAAAATCAATATCAGTCTAAATTGTAATAGAATTGAGGAAATCTTTCTTGTTTGTTTGCAGTTAAGACGCCTCTCAAGACAAACATGTCAGTGGAGGTGAAGAAGATACCTCGGGGTTAATTTCCTTGAAGGTGGCTGAGCCATGTGACGATGCTAATTATAATAAAAAGGTCTCTCACTGGATGCCTCTGTTGTTTGAAACAGGAGTTGGGAAGATAACCTTTTTTATAATGGGATTTGAGCCCTGGCCCTTTTTTCTACGGCTTTAATTGAATGTATGGATAGATCGCAGGTGTAGTTAATTGTTTTTCTTTCACAAACAACCTTTGCTGTTCTTTACCAGTTTTGGTGTTACAAACCATATGAAATTGAGGCGTATTCCTCCTTGAAACATATTGCAGCTGCCGTTGCTGCCTTCAGAGTGTGATGCAGCCTCATGTTGCTCATTCACACTGTTTGAATATGATGGATTGCCTGTCAGACTGGCCTTGGTTTTATATAACAATGATCCCATCATCACTAATAGAGTGAGCGACTGCCCTGCCCATCGGCCGTTCTGTTGCATAGACTAAAACCTTTTGTGCAGTGAATTACTCTGAACAATGTGAATCGTCACTTCTTTAAACTATTATTCCTCTCATTGTCTTGCTTTGAGGGCCTGACTGATATAGGATTTTTTGGGCCAATGCCTGTACCGATATCAGGCAGTAAGAAAATTCTGATATCCAATATAATGATCGATAGTATCGGCTGAATATGGTTGTCAAATTTTTGTGACAAGATATGCAATGAAGGCAGGATATCCTACATTCTAACAACCTTTAGTCCAAACACCAGTGCACCGATCAGTATCCATTTGATTAGTAGTTGTCAAATAATGGACTGTAAACTGATGTCATTACAACATTTTGAATCACTAGTCCAGGGATTCTTTATTAGCTTTAAAAAACAGTTTTAATATCGGTGCATATGAGTGAGCGTATATGCAAATCCGATATATCTGCAATAGACAAATATCAGCCATTAATATTGGCAAAACAATATATCGGTCAGGCCTTCTTGCTTTATATGGAAATTCAACTTAGTGTAGCTCATGCCTTTATACGTCTAGTAATTACTATGTTCTGTACTTAAGACTGTTTTTCTGATAGTTTATTTGTTGTTTGATGATGATGTCACCCAGTTTAAAACAGTGTGGCATTCACACCGGCAACCCATGGCCACCATATAAGGAGAGGACTCCTCTGCATCCGTGTTACAGAGGCCTAATCAAGCTGCTGCACTGCAAGACGCTGCACATCGTGATATTCACTCTCCTTTACAAGGTGAGCCTTTCAGTGACTGGTTGTGTGGTACAGCACAGTGCTGCCCTTGTATCTAATTTTACCTCTGAGCTAAATTAGAAGCCATTCTGTTTGCCATATTTAATTTGTACACGCTTTATTTGACTTGGCAATAATTGGTGCTGACATGCTACAAGATACTGGTACAATACGTGACTGGTAATGTTCAGAGGGTGCAACGGAAAATGAGAGCACCACATAGTGGTAGGTGATACATAATTAAAGCAACAATATGTAAATTTGACTGCAATCAGCAACTTCTAAAAATGAAACATAACGATGCATGTTAGTATGTCCCACAAAACAGCAGTTAAAGTAAAACTGGGTCATATTTTACAGAGAAAATGTCCTCTGGTTTTCCTTCTGATGTCCTGTGACTGCTGTCTGTAGCCTTTCATTTAGCCGAGCTGTCCCCAACAACAACCCACTGCTGCAGCTGCAGCTTTGGTCTACAGGCAGCCTACATGTTGCTTTCAGAAACCTCTGTGAATCACATAATTTGGGCAGAGCAGTCGTAGGGAATCAGGGAGAAAACCAGAGGACATTTCCTTTGTAAAATATACCTGGTGTTATTAAAATTGCTGATTTGTGCAACGCATTAACGTGCATTGTGTAGTTTGGTTTTCAAAGACCTTGGTCACGGTAAACTGACATATTGCTGCTTTAAGAAACAAAAAACAAAAGCACTGAGAAGCTAGCAGTTTTCTAACTGTAAAAACATTGGCATATTTGTGAGGGAGATAATATTTCCTGCACCATTACAATCTCATTTCTCATACAATGTAAAATGTAATGAATTTTTGGTTGTTTCATTTTAAACTAATATATCAATATGTGGTAGATATGGATGGACCATCAGAACATGTCCGAGCATGTGCTGTGCATGGTGCTGTACCTGATCGAGCTGGGCTTAGACAACCAGGTCCAAGACAACAAGGAGGACGAGGTTAGATACGTGTTTGATTGAAAGCACTCTCTTCCTCACTGTGTAGTGTCTCACAGGATCTTATGCTTCCAGGAGCCTTGCATTGAGGAGCATTGCCATGACAGCTGGTTCCCTGGCACCAACCTCCTTTCCAATCTGCATCACGTCATCAACTTTGTGAGGGTTCGGGTTCCTGAGACGGCTCCTGAAGTGAAGAGAGAGGCCCCTCCCAGCACCAGTAGTGAAGCTTCTTCTTATGGCCAGGTAAAAGTTTGCTCAACTACAGGAAACATACCAACAACAACACCGCAAATTACAATGTTTTGTCACTGTAATATAAACAGCTTGGTGAAAGTTATAGTGGCTGTATCAACTCTCACTTTGTTATTGACTGTGTGCTTCCTGCCATTACAAAATAACTGGGAATAAAGCTAGTTGCAAGGGAGGAAAGCTAAACATCTAAATGCTCAAGAGCGTGGTAGTTTTCTCAGGGGATCCAAACTGAATTTCCAGTGATTACTGAACTTGAATTCTTCAGGAGCCTGAAAACGTGAAGTACCAGTGTTGCTCTGTAAATGCTGGACTGCAGCAGTGTGCGATTGTGGGCTTTAAAAGTGAGCAATGTGTTTTTGTTGTGGTGGTGTTTGTTTGTGGTTTTGATGTTTTTCTTGTTCTTGTTTTTGTTTGGTTTTTTTGTCCTTGGACAAGTACGGTACCGATGGAGCGCTGTCGCAGATAAAACCACACCCACTTTTGTTTGATGTATTCCTCAACGGCTCTGTTCCCACGGAAACCACACTCACACGGGTCACTCTTTCTGATAAATATAAAAACATTTTTTAATGTCAATTTTTTGTACTTTTTTTTTTTTTTTTAAACTATCTATAGTTGGAAGCAGGAGTACATTTTTATTTAGATAATTTCAGTATTTTGTTTCGAACTGGTTGTGTTCAGTAAGTGGTATGTTTCTTTCACTCTATCCAAAACAAATGCTTGCACTAGACAAGATATTTACGACAGTAAGCAGTACAGCTTTTGTCCACATGCTCCGCTACAGTCAACACAAAATGAAGTTTCCTTGTAAAGGGCTTTAAACAAATGGGGTCAAACTTGTTTTTTTGCAAGCTTTACTTAGGACAGAGCAAGGCTTGCTGTTCCGCTTTTTTCAGTCTTTGTGCTAAGCTAAGCTAACAGGCTGCTGGCTGAATCGTCTATTTAAATAACAAACATATGAATGGTGTCAGTCTTCATTTTTAACTCTCAGCAAGAAATTAAATAGGCATTTTTCTAAAAACACTATTGCGTTTCATTATTCTCCAAATAGTAAGTCCTTATTAAATATTTTCTTGCAATATAGGAAATTGTTATGATTATGAACTTTGTACATTTCCCATGAAATTAAAACATCCACTTACATTTGTTGAGAAAGTTTCGTCATATCCCTTAGGGACTCCTTTCTGGTCCAACATCTACTGCTTATTTCCACTGTTGTGTGGGTTATCATGACGTTTGGTGCAGATGTTAATGGTTCCCAGAAAAAATAATTACAAATAAATTCAGGTGACTTTGTGGCTTGCCTGTCTTTTCCATGCTAAATGTGACACTCATCATGCTAGTATAATATTGTGGTACATGAAACCAACAAAAACAATACAGTGTTTTATATTTGCATACAGATTATTTATTATTTTAAGCTCTTTTCATTTGGTACTTTGACTCGTCCCTCTTTCATGTCTTCATCATTATTCTTGTTTATTTGCTGTACCTGCTCCACAGAACTCCCGACGTCTTACAGGGAATTGGAGAGAGGTAGCTATTCTACATCCATTTCTATGAAAGGGATGATGGCTTTGATGCCGGTAGCAGCTGCATTTGATGACTATTTTCTTCGGAATGAAAGAATTTCTTTGCACGTGCTTGTTTTGTGCTTTTCAAAGGATACCTGCCTTTATATGTTAAGGCGTGTGTGTAATGCTGTGCTTCAGCAGTTTCCCACCCTCCTGACTGCTGAAACTAATTACATGTGTAGTGCAGGTTTGGGTAAATGCTTTTTAACCGCATGTCAGTATGATTGATGTTGCCTTGACTGGACTGTATGATGTATGTTTATTTAACAGTGCTGCTCAGGTCCTTTTTGTAAGGTCAGGTCATGGCAATCATTAGGATGCCATGTGCTTTAACATCAGGATGATTTGAATTTTCCCAGGAATATGGTTGTTCTGACTGCTATCAGCGAAGGTATTCATGAAATGTCAGCTGAAATTTAATATTGGACATTTAATTAGACTTTTATGTGCAATTTGACTTCCTGACTATGGTAATGTGGTACCATGCAAATTCATCAACTCCTTCAGAACATTGGCTGTGGTGTTTATGCCGAAAAAAAGCTCTGCTGGAGCATCCAGACGCAGGTGGAATTTGTAGGGGTTTTATCTTTTCTTTCTTTTTTATCTGTGTGCATATTTTGCTGTTATGGTGTGGATTTAATAACTGAAATGTTGTGAGTGTTTGTTTTTGTGATGCAATTATTTACAGTTTGTCCATATAGCATTAATTAAAGAGCATGACGTTAA
>JAQLOL010000005.1:13451712-13467887 GCA_029783665.1 Naso thynnoides | reverse complement strand
GGAATTATGTGTTGGACCACCCGACAACAAAAAATTTTATGTTTGTAGGTTGTTAAACATTGATATATTTACCAAATATGTTCGCAAATATAAATGGTAAATGGTAAATGGACTGTATTTGTATAGCACTTTTTTAGTCTTTAAGCTACTCAAAGCGCTTTTCCAACACAGGTCAACATTCACGCATTCACACAACCATTTACACACTAAGGGCAGGGTACTTCTCTCCAGGAGCCAGACTGCTCATCAGGAGCTAATGCACACACATTCACTCATCACTGATGCAGCTACTTATATATACTTTTGTGTAAGTATGTAGCTGTTAAAATTGGCCTTTTATATATGTTTTCAGAACCTGCGTGAAGCCCAGGTTTTCAGCCTTGTAGCTGAGCGCAGGAGGAAGTTCCAGGAGATAATCAACCGCAGCAACACTGAGGCTGCCCAGGTTGTCAGGCCCAAGAGCTCCTCAACCCGCTGGGTCCCACCAGGCACACCTCCTCAGCTGGTGACAGAGATCCTGGAGATCCGGGAGAGCATGCTGTCCCTCCTCATCAAGCTCCACCAGAAGCTGTCGTCCAAGCAGAACTCTCTGTCAGCCTCCTGGCTAGAGGATATGGACACGAGCCGTCACGCTCATGGAGATGGCATTACGGCCATTGAGCGAATCCTCACCAAGGCAGCTGTGCGAAGCTGCCAAATCAAGCGTAGCATCCAGGACATTTGTGGGAAGGTTTGTCCACCTGTTCCACCAAAGAAAAACAGTCCTTCTGACAAGAAAACAATGGACAAAGAAGAGAGGTAACGTAATCAATGACCAGTTTCTCTTGATTTAATTACATTCAGCAATACTAATTTTATAGCAATAATAATTTTAGGGGCAGTGGTGGCCTAATGGTTAGAGAAGCGTGTTTGTGTTCGGAAGTGCACTGGTTCAAATTCTGACCAGTAGGATTTATGTGGGTGGTAAGAGTGAAGGGACCTGCTTGCCTCTCTGAGGGCCCTTGAGCAAGGCCCCTAGCCCCAGTCACTCTAGTGGTAAGCCTGATGCTGTACCGAGCAGCTTCCAGGTGTGAATGTGAAGCTGTGTGAGTGTGATCAGGGCGTTCCTGAAAAAGAGATTTCACTCTCAGTGTAACCCTCCCTGAATAAATAAAGGTTAAAAAATATGTACATACGTATTTACATTTGCACAGCTCTGTGTTGATATTTCTAACATTTTTTTAATTAGTTGCACACTGATTTTAATCATCTATCTCAAATGGGTGTTGTATCATGATTTCTGTCACTACAATCTTTAATTATTTTTGTCCAAAACAATAAGAGAATTGTATTAGTAGCACAGTGCTTTTGAAACAGCTAAGAGCTCTGAAGTTTGCAAGGACGTTGCAAAAGGCAAATATATTTTAAAGCAAAGGAAGTCATTATTCTTCATTATCCTCTTAATTTGTCACATTATATTTTTTAAGCAGCTGTATCAATTACTATTGAAGTAGATTAAAGGAAAGACTTATTGGCTTGCTTCTCGGTATGAAAATTTGCAGGGAGTGGCAAGGAATGAAGATTGGCAAAAAGTAGCGGTGTAATGGTTTTAGACCTCACCGTGTGTGGTACGAGTTCGATACACAAATTTCATCGTAGCATCATCCTTTCCACCTTTATTTTTGCTCGGTGGCTCAGGTGACAAATCGCTGTTGACACATCCACACGTCCAAGGTGGGCGTAGTTGATTTAGTAAAACAAACCGATCTGCATAGAGTGCTGTTATTTTGAAATTTTACCAGACTCGCTGCTGTGTCTGTGACTTCCTGTGTGCAGCTTGACGTAGCTAGCCTATACCTTGCTTGTTGGTGGATTAATCGTTTTGTGTGTCACACAACCTCCGCGAAATGACCTGTTTCACCATGCTTCTTGTTAAGATAAATTTGCTGAATTTAATTTACGTGTGAAGAAATCAGAAATCTATTTACCAATGTTAATTTTGAAAGAAAAATAATTTTATCATATGTGTTGCTGTTAGCACTACAGTACCTGTTTGGACCACCATGAAACTAAGGGCCATTGCCTGTTAGAAAAATCAAGTCAGACTCGGTGGGTTTTGGCTTTTCACCTCACATTCACCCACCAGTCCGTGTCTCCAATTTCCCTCCTTTAATGAAGATGGAATGGGCTATAACCATTTAATAATTGCCTGCTTTTTGAGCTGGCTTCACCTCACAGACAAAGGTAAAGGTAGAATCTCCCCCATTCACACAAACTAGTGCTGTTTCCAAGGCAACCGTCAGGCAGCAGTGCGGTCAGTGGCAGTGAAAAGTGAGAAGCTGCTGCTCATTGCTCATGCTGGTTGTCGGCGACCCTGAAGCCATCAGTGAAAATTATTGAGCTGTGACGCTCCTGTCAGCATTTGTTTATGTCCTCTTATTAGGAACTTAATTTACAGTCAGCTCTCACCCTGTAATAAGTCTGCAAAGTGGGGCTCAACCCACCGTATTAGTTCAGTAGTCAACTTTTCCAGCTTCCACAGCACAGCCTTGTTGGAGTCGGACAGCTGCTGTGTCTGTTGCACCTGCTGTGGGTGATGAGGGGAGACATGCCCTACACAAAACACATGCTTATTTCCAGGATACCATAATGCATTTGTGAAGAGGAAGTGCATTTGTCAATGTTCTTAGATGGAGCAAGTGGTTTCCAGGAAGTTATCAGAAGCAGGGTTTGTTTTCTGTGTTGTAAGGTTTTACCTGACTGATTGTATCTTTTCTCAAGGAAATGTTTTAACTTTGTTTTCTTTTTTAAAGCCAAATTTTCAATTTGATAATATTATAATTAAAAATACATGTATTGTTTTGGTTTTAATTTCAAGTTAAATAATGGGGTTGCCATTTTCTTGACTACAGTTTCATCAGATTGTGTTTCTCATGTTCTTTCTTTCAGACGTCAGCGGGCTAGAGAGAGACAGCAGAAGCTGCTCGCTGAATTTGCCTCCAGGCAGAAGAGTTTCATGGAAACAGCCATGGATGTTGGTAAGAAAAGGCCGGCTTACAATTTTCAACCTGTTTCACTTAGTTCTGTGGTCTTAGAACTTGAAATTACTAACATATCACGGGTTGGAGCCATTGCCTAAATGCTGTTTGCAAAAAGTTTGTCATCTGTTGTGGCAGGATGCTCTAAAAAGCAGAATATATGTAAAAAATAAAAGCAGTAGCCATGCAGCTCATAACATAACAGAGTTGTGAATCAAAGGGCAGCATTCAGTCCACTGTAACCTTGATGCTGCACAGCCAAACAGGGGAGCCGAGTTTAAAATGCATCAGGTTATTTGTTATCACGTTAGTCTTAGTGATATAAACAGATTTCTGTGGGCAGTCTTGTTGCGCACAGGGCATGACTCTGGATCTTTACGCCCTCAACAAGGACTGAGTTGGCACCGCTACACCACGTCAGCTGCAGCATCTACTCTGATAGCAAGTGCTTGCCAAACTGGGTTTGTTCTGACATTAGTATACAAGACCTTACAAAAGCACAAAACACACATTGAAACTTTTGTTTAAAGGACGTTTTGCTGCTGTTGCCCTTGAAGAAAAGTGCTGCCGGCTGAAATAAACTTATCACTACTGTGCCTTTTTCATCGGGGCAAGGTGACAGCAGGCGGAGTCCGTGTTTTCGGTCTCTGCAGGCCTGTTAGGAGAAATTGAGAGGAGAGTGCTCCGGTGGGAATGTGGGTGGCTGCTGGCTGAGGGCATGTAGGATCAAAGCGCTAATAGTGGGTTGGACTCCCGGGCCCACCCCGACACAGCATGGTTAGTGAATGAATAATGGCTGCTGTGATGAGATGAACCTCTCTGGCAGGACTTTATTCTGACCCTCTTACTGTACACATCCTGCCAAGAAATAATAGTAGTTGGTGACTTCAAGCTCACTACTGGTGATTGCATTTGACACCATTTTCTCCAGAGGAATTTAACAATTAAGGCATTTCTCTTCCAGTCTTCTGTTCTTCTACACAGCTCTGGTAACATCAGCTCCCGTCAGTTTGTGAAAACTTTTGATAATTCAGGCTGTAGAATTTCTACTGCATCAAAGGCTGCTGGACTTGCTGTTGATTTTAAAGGCCGCTTTGAAACCCCAATTTTGTCACATAATAAACCAAAGGAAACTATAATACATTGAAATATATATTATTTAGTGTATTTAGGACATTTTGAGCTTGTCTAAAACTTAGATAACTTAATCTGAAAGAGGCAGATTGGTAACCAGTATTACTGTTTTGTTATTCAGTAGTACTTATTTTATTTTTATAAAGTTTAAAGTTTTTAAAGGGTCAGTTTACTCTGACTTAAAAAAAAAACTCATAAATTAGTCATGCAGGTAGTTTTAGTTTTATTTACCCATTTTTTTGAACATTTTTTGAGGCTTCCTTCCGAATGAATTAGAGGTGACAGTATGATATTTTGTTGCACTCATAGCACTAAAAAGATTACTTCAACATCAGGCCTAACTGAAGAAATATTTCTTATGAAAACTGACAGTGTGAAAGTGTTGAAGTAACTTAGATGATCTTTTTAGATGTTGTGCTTAAATTTTTAAATACCATATTTCAGTGAACCACACACCACTTCCAGTGAGCTGTATTAATAGGGCAGGCTGGAATCTCAAAGATATTTGTGTCTGAACCTGAATAAAGCAGACCTAACCTCACTACGAAGAGATGGTCATTGTTATTATGAACAGTGAAGTGAGCAATTATGGAAAAAGATATTTCTACGAATAAATGGTGAATTAAAGAGTCACTTAAACCGTCTTTGCCACATGCAGCGTTCTTTCAGAAGAAGCGGACATTTAAATAATTAGAAACCTTTATTCATACAATTTTAAACAAGTTTTACAAATAAATGCTGTAAGAAGCATAAAATAGCAGCACAGTCACATGTTGTGTGTCCTTGTTGCCTTACCTCTTGCACATGTGTGTTTTTATTTGTGCACATAAGCTCGAGTTGATGGCTCTGTGTACTGGGATGACCTGAGGCTAAACTGTGGTGTTGACATCTAATGCATCCTTCATTTCCCCAGGAACACAGTGACCTCTCTGTTGAGAACATATTTCCCCAAAAAGCTATAAATCAATTTCAAAACACAGCGTGACATTTCTCCGCAATATTTACTGCTCAAATTGAACACAGTTTTTAACATTTAAGACTAATTTCACATGAGTAGTTAATTTCTAGTGCAATGTCATTCATGTAGAGAGGGGTGGCAGGGAGTGAATTTAAGGTGGTTCATTGTATATTCATATATGAGTGTTTGTTGCATACCTTATTGCGCAATTCCTGTTAGTAGTATGGAAACAAAGCATAGAAATGATAAATACACAATATATAAATATACACTGTTCCAGATTGGGTTAATTTCACACCATTTGTAAATTAAAAAGTAGTAGTGTTCAATTGTTCATATTCAATTCAAATACAGTGGTAAAAAAAAACCCCAAAACAATAAATCCCATGTACTTCAACACACACACTTACCTCTCTATAATAGGGGTGTGATTAGCAAAATATTTTCCAATACTCACTTAGATGACGAAACAAACATTAAGTGTCAGAGCATAAAACTAACAACAATGCTTATCTGCTGACATGCGCAGTCAACAGGATGCCTGTCTTCTTTGTTGGTTTTACAGACGGACTAACAGCCACATTGCCCCCACTGTGTCACGTGTATAACGTCAGGCTGTGCACTGGTGCGCTGTCTTGAGTGAGTGAACGGGATGCACAGCTCCACAAATGGAAAATCAATATGTGGGGACAATATGTAACTTCTGAAAGCACTAGCTAAATAAAAAGGGAGTTTAGATTTATCTGACTACTTGTGATAATTGATTAAAAAGTAGTCATGTGCACTGTGCAGTAATATTGAAAATTAAGGATGCAGCACATTGCAGATGCATTGAGGTGCATTAAGAATCATTTTGCATTCAGATTGTTGACAGGTGAACCATAGTCGAATCTTGAGGCCAGTAAAGAGTCACACCTCCTCTACTATAAACTAAACGCCGCCATCAGGTGTGGAAGAATTACATTCGTTGTACCTACAGTACTGTAGAAAAACAAGTACTGTCAAATTTTCAGTATTATGCCATCGACCTGGTACCAAAGCATTGGTTCTCGTGACATCCCAACTCCTTCAATCACGGATCGTTACCCCAGTTTCCGATCTACCTGAAGAAAAGCATTACCTCTAAGTGTTTTTGTTTCTCCTGCAGTTGGATGGTTTTCATTACAAAGAGATGGATGTGATGTTTACAGATCATTGAATGTAAATGATAAGTTTCTAAAAATAAATAAGTTCTAAATTGCTTTTCCAGGTTTTAGTAGTTATCAGTCTCAGTACTGAGCTGAAAGGTTTTGCAGAGTAGCTTTTATAACATTCTATTGTTTTTGTACTTTTTCCCACTAGAATCTCCTGAGACTGAGGCAGCCATGGATCTCGGAGCGTCAGAAGTGATGGAGTCTGAGGTTCTTTATGACTGTGTGATCTGTGGCCAAAGTGGACCTTCCACTGAAGACAGACCCACCGGCCTAGTTGTTCTCCTTCAGGCATCTTCAGGTACTTCATGTCCCAGCATTTCCTTTTCCACTCTCAGGTGCTGAAGTTAACAGCCTGTACAGGATTGCGTTTGTTGAATCACTATCTTGGTTTTTCAAGATTAAACAGCCAGGCATAAATATTCTTTTTCTCTGTTCCCCCTCTTGCCTCTTAAACCGGAGCAGTTAATTATAGCACCTGCGATCCAACATATTGGACATGTGATTTTTAATTGGTGCATTAACTGTTATTTTAATAGACTCATTTGTCATTCGTGTTGATCCCTGCTCGCTTGAACATCGAGCCCATCATTGCGCAGACAGAGGAGGATCACACTCTGTCATCTAAATAAATGGCTTGTTTGATTTGTAATTAGTCACCTTGTGAAATATTTCAGAAGACGTTGACCTCAATGCCAAAAAATACTTTGTAAAAGCTACCACAAGTGACCAACAGTCGGTCCATAATAGCATAAAATTACGTTTCACAGTTTGCTAACTACTGTGTTTTTTTCTGATTTGATTTCATTGTTAAATGGTTGTTCTGATCAGGTTGTTTCTGATAAATCAGTGATCAGGAAAAGCTGAGTTCAGTCCATAAAATGTTCCAGTAAAGCTCACTGGAGAGATGAAACGATTTGGTAGCTGATTGGTCGATGGCTGGATAATTGACCACCATCTAATTGACAGCTAACTGGTATTTATTAATCAAAATGCCGTAACTGCCAATCTTTTTTTTGTATTCGGCTGCTACTTGGTGAAGAATTGTCACTTTTCCTTCTGTTCTACATCATTTCAACTGAATATCTTTGAGTTTAATGGTGAACGGGACAGAAAATGTATTTTAAAGCAATTATTCACTTTTTTGTGGTATTTTGAAACCTGATCAATCAACCAAGCAGTCAATGTGTAATTCATTTATTAAAGCACTAATACTCTGTGAACTCTGACCACAACCCCAATTCTTCGCTTTCATATGTAAAACTGTTAAAATTAGACGCGCTCATCACATTGTAGTTCGTCACTGACTCCTGTGGTTGGCTTTCAGTGCTCGGGCACCGCTGCAAAAGCAAAGAGGCGAAGAATCTACCGACAAGTGATGAAGAGCACATCTATGCCGCAGACACGTGTGGAGTGGCCCACGATGTCCGACTCTCGCTCATGCAGCGGTTCTTCAAAGATGTGGGTGCCTCAGAAAATATTGTCAGCTTTACACAGTAGAGAGAGAAAAGGCTGAAAGCACTCAGAGCACCATTGGGAAATGGATTTTGTGTGTTAAGTAACAGCTCGAGCAGCTCTAATAACAAGCTTTCATCCTGTCTGTTTGAATTTCTTGACATTTAATTTGTATGCATGTGTGCACAGTGAGAATCTACAGCTGCTGATGAGTCTCAGAGACCGTATGATGTTGGTGTTTGTTTAAAATTACATGTTTTAAATGCTTGTGGTAGCCGCATTATATGTTAGCTAATGGCAGACACAACATTGTGTGACAAACTGAGATATAGAAATGGATATTCCAGTGGGCAGCATTTCAAGAAAAAAATGCAAAGTCATCACTCAAAACTAAACTTAGAAATCTTTAGTGGAAATTGCCTTGACCTGGCTGCTTATTTGTTTCTCATGCAGCATTGTGTATTGATTTGCTTCCATCACAATTCCAAACAAAAGTGATTACACTAGTTAAATTGGATATAATCTAATAAAAAGACGGCGATTCACTCAAGCAGCCTGTTTGTCCATTAAAAAGACCCTGGCTTTAAATTGCCTCATGAAGAGGATGTTTGTTGCAGTTTGTTAATTCAAGCCTCAAAAAATCTTTGTGTTTATCAGCACCATGAATTAACAAAAGCTTTTTGGGAGGCTGAATGTCTGAAGACATGTTTGCGTACTCTAATTGATATGATTTTTCTCTGCAGAGCTCTTGTCTGCAGTCTGTTTCTATAGGTTGGGATGGAGGCGTTTACGTCCAGACCTGTGGACACACTTTGCATATAGATTGCCACAAGTCATACATGGAGTCTCTGAGGGTAAGAGGGAGCTTGATCAAACAATAATATTTATTGATGAAACAGCAATCTTGACCATTACTTAAATTGCTATATGTAATATTGTAACACTAATTACAGTAATATAAAACTCTCATTTTCTGTGCCTAAATAATTTGGCTAAATCCCCTTCAAATCAAAGGACCCAACCTCAGCTGATGGGTCTCAATGGAAAATCAAGTGTCAATGTTGTACAGGCTCCATATGGCCTTGCAGGTCAGATTCCTGCTTTAAGTCAACATTCATTATGCTACCATACCCTCTTATATTCCAAAGTACAGTTGAGAAGTCAACCCTGATACACAGTCAGGGTCCAGAATTTTAACACTTGGCACACGCCAAATGGGGGTAGACTTTTTTTTTGGTGTGTAAATTTCAGGAGCCACTGCCTTTTGCATTAAAAAATCCTGACCTCAGCAAGCTGAGATAAAGAGTGAGCAACAGAGAGACAGCGCTGATGAGGAGAGGAAGGTGGGATGTTTAAACGTCAGAAAAACATTATTTTTTGACCGTTTCACAGTGGATGAAATTCCTGTGCTTAAATACTTTGGAGACATACACTGTTAGTTTCATTTTCCTCCTCTGCATTTCTCCTTCTTATTTATCTAATTCTCTAATCTAACTGACGGATGCGTTGCTCAGAAGCCAGCAGCGGGGGGCTTCGGGGCTATGCTGACTGAGTTGAGCATGTCTTCACTGAAACTGTGAATGCCACGTGCACAACGGTATCTCGAGTTAAAACAGCCTCTCCCTAAGGTGTATGCTGTGAAACTTTCATGTTTGGAGAGACACAAAAAACTTCTATATACAGACGGTTCACAACAAATCCAGTAACGCAGCAGCTTCCTGCTGGTGGTTGGGCGATGAGGACATGTTTACTTTAATGCATACAAGTTAACTACTATATGCTGTGTCATTTTTGACCTTTTTAGCACTTTGATTTGTTACATTTTTGTTGCTTACAATCTTCTCTGACCACGTTAATAATTTACCACCACAACATGTAATTATATATTTATGATAGACAACATGAAAAGGCTGTATAGATGCTTTATAGTTTGGCGGAGAGAATTTCACATCTACCCACCATTTCACTTGTGAGCTAAAAAAGTTATTTCGGACCCTGCATACAGTATTAATTTGATCTCGACATTGTATCAGTTTAGCTCGTGTTTGTTAGCTCTGTGATTACAAAGATGAGCATTAGCCTCTTTTTAGGCTAATTTGTATTAAATGCTGAATTGATGAAGAAGTCCCAGAGCCACTGGTTTTCCCACTTTAAGATTGTGAAATCCTGCATGCTTCATATATACGTTTGTATGATTTCCTCTTTATAGTTTTAGGTTTAGATTGAAACAATCAAATTTTGCTTTCATGTTGCTTTTTTTAAAATCTTTTTTTAATTTTTTCCCCCTCCAGAATGACCAGGTCCTTCAGGGTTTCTCTGTTGACAAGGGTGAATTTACGTGCCCACTGTGTCGGCAGTTTGCAAACAGTGTCCTTCCCTGTCGCCCTGGGCGGGGCACAGAGGCTGGAGCCTGGCACACGCCCACAAACAAGAAGCTGTGTGTGCTTGTGAAGGAGGTGGAAGATCTTCAGGAGAGACTCGGCCATTTCCCAGTGAGTTTTAATACAAGTGTAGAAGTTAATCAATAAAGGAATTCTGTCCGTCTGTCAGCTGTATTTTTAACTCACTGATTGTCACATCAACAGTGATTATAATTATAAGAAACAGTCGGCTCACTCCAAATTCGGAGGAAGAGTTGACCTTTGATGCAGATGGAAACAGGGTTGTTCTGTTTCAGAGAGACTGTTTGATCAAACACCTAATATCCTTAGATTGTCAATAACTACCTGCAGCACAAATCTGTCTCTGAACCGACGATCTACTGTATATGGATGAATTTCACATTTTTTAAATTAATTAATACTGGTAAATGGATTCATGCCATATTTCTTTTTGCTTCTAAAATGCTGAAAGTTAATTGCATAGTGATCAATAAAGACAAATTGTGACTAATCTTATTGTCACAGCTTGTTCATAGCTAACAACAGAAAGTAAAGTTCTGTGACTGGGAAGCTTGATAAGAATTAACAATTGGATTATTGACTTAAAAGGAAATATTTTGTGCTGAAGTTTTGTTGGTTTCACATTACAAGAAGGTTTTCATATCTCTAATCCAGGATTCGTAAACCAGATTTGAGCATTTTATTTTACCATAAACATGTTTTATTATTTTAGGCATCCTCAAGTTAATTCTAGAAATAATTTCTGACTTCACTGTATTCTTGTTTTTAAGATGGAATCCAACTTGAGTAGAGAGATGGAGCTTGTCATTAAAGACATCAAGAATACCACCCAGAAGAAATACATGGACTACGGCAAGAACCCGGGCTCCCCTGACAATGACTTCCTCTTCATGTACTCAGTGGCCAGGTGAGGACAGAGTCACACTTCAGTTACAAACCACCTCACAGTTAATAACTATGTTGATTTTACATTAAAGGTTCCCAACTTCTTGTGTGTTCATCTGCTTAAGATGCCTTCAAGACACCTGCTGTACATGGTGGTACTACAGGAATTTGCTACTAGGAAAAAAATCTAGAACATGTATCCAATTTGAAATGATCCAGAAGTGGATGGATGTTTTTTTTGTTTTGTTTTGTTTTTTTACAAAACCTGGAAGTATACACGTGATTTGGTTCTCTAACCCAGCCTACGAGTCATTTTGGATGGGCTGAACATTGACCCTTTAAATTAAAAGGTTACGTTTAAAAGGGGCTGGGCAATAGGGACCAAAAATCATGTCTCTGTATTTCCAGACTGAAAAGTGAATGATGATATTTAATGAAGAAAAGATTTTTATAGTGGGCTTAATGTGAAGTTGTAAGTCAAAGCACTATTTGAGAAGTTACAAGCATTTTTATTAAAACAATCAGCAATGAAAAAGATGCAAGACAGCATTTTCTCAACTGTTTAAAAACATACACTTCAAAAACGCTGTACTTGGGGTGCATTGATGTGGACAAATTAAAATATCTCAAATTTCTGGCTATATACCTCTATTGTTATTGCAGCAATATTGTGGAGAACACTATTAATACCTTAAAAAAACTACGAGATTTTTCATTTAAAAACCATTATGCTTTTAGAAATGATATTATATATAAAAGCAAATATTAGACCAGCTGGAACAGTCTGTTATGTGCAGAACACTGTATCATTTTACTGTCATGCAGCCTTTAAAACAAGGTGAGGCCATGTAACAATATTCAGAATCTGAGAACATATCTATTCTCAAATCATGATTTTGACATCATATCAATTTTGGCAAGACTGATGCTTATGCACTTAGTTCCATAATCTGATGGACTCCATTGTTTTGTCTCGCCACTTTTCTAGGATCTTGACAGAATACTCCCCCAGAAGTTGTTGTGCATGTGCACGTGCCTCTGTTGTCAGATTTATGAACAATGACTTGGTCACACTGAGCTATCGCTCTGTCTGCAGTCCTCGAACTTGGAGGCCCTCTCAATGCACCACCACACACACTTCTGCATGCATACACCACTGACTATTGAGACCAGAGAAATAAATGTCTGCCCACTCTTTTGCTTTTCTTTATTGCCACCTTCTTAGCTTGAATAACAATGATTGTCTGTGCAGTGAGACAATAGCAGTAGTTTCTCAGTGTCAGAGTCTTACTTTGTTTGCATTTTAGCCCTGGAAAAGGAAGTGAAATTCAATACTGCAGAAGTTGCATAGTACTTTCTTCAAATATCTGGCTTCTTTGAACATATTTTTATTTTTTCAAATTTTGCTCAGGAAGCTGTGACAGCGTTGTTGATGAATTTTCTTTATTCTTGCCATTATACAACTTGTGCAAGTGCTGCAAGAACAGTGTTCTTTTATAGTAGCATTAGCGGCTTTGCCACTTGAGGCTGCAGTAAAATGGTATTGACTTTTGCTCTGTCTTCAGTTATTAGGTGTGTCTGAGTTGAGTATGGATTTATCTCACCTTTTCTGGCTAAATTTAAGAACAGGTAATCTTTTTTGAACTCTCCAATTCCTGAGCTAGTAGTTGAAGAAATATATGATAAACCTGCAATGTCACAGTTGGATTTTGGACATGAATTTGAACTGCATATTCATGTTCCTCTGGCAAAAAAAGCCTGAAACATAATCTTGACCAAAAAAAATGACACAGTCATCTCTCAAGTACTTGTATCTTGCCAGCTGGTCAGAGCGATGACTGGCTTTGAGTTCACCTTGGGGTCTTTCTAACTTCTCACTGTTCCCATTCCAAAAAGTCTGCCCTTCCTTGAGCACATTCATCCAGATCTTGTGCCCACCCAGTGCAGTGGTTCCCTTAGCCCTCCACCCTAAGCAGAAAGATCCCCTGAGTGTGTCTGGGTGCCTGTTGGCTCTCTGAAGTTCAATGAACAGCGCAAATTGCCTGAGGAGTGGAAAATTCCTTTGTCACAGGGGCACTCTTATCAGCAAAGCCAGATGGAGCTTCACCGTGGCTGCATTATCTATGTGAAATTGCTTTTTTTCCCAGGAAACCCAAGGATTTGCCCCCACCTCCCTGGCCCATAGAAAGAAATGGCCAGTGGCGAGATGAAAACAGGCCCAGATCAGTCTTATTTTAGTAATAACTATCTGTTTTCACCATCTATGTACTTTGTTTGAGGTTTTACTTTATTTTTTCACTGTTTTCGTGTTGGAGAATTAAAATTCAGGAGTGAAATGTGTTTGGATATGCATGTGAAATTCACATTGGGGATTATGCATGAACTGTGGTTGGAACAGCTTTTATGCTAATGGCCTAGCTTGTGCAAAATCAGTCTTGGAAAGCTGTCATTTACTTGATACGGAATTGCTGCTGCAAAACAGGCGCATTAAATGGCAAATGGCTTGACAAGGCAGCATCTTTCATCTTCCTAATCAAACTGGTAAAAGAGGCAGGCGGAACCAAAAGCTGAATATGATAATACTCAGTGATTTATACCAATACCACCATCCCCTTGCTGACACATGCACATTCTCTGCACTAATGGCAGTTTTTAAAGGGGTACTGCACCCAAAATTGATCATTTATATATCAGTGATGCATTCCAGGTAACATGTACTAGACTTTTTTTTTTTTTAAACTTGCTTACCTTTAGCTACAACTGGGAGCATAAAAAAGCTGCCATAGTGGTGTAGTGAAGAGGATTAAAGATGGAGATGCCTTGTAACGACAGTATCATTTAATACTAATAACCAAGCAGAAATCTATTAAAAATAGCCACTTTAAAAATTTTGATATTTTTGTCACATCATAGTTAAAACTTACATAAACACACCTTTTATGGCTAAATTATTGCCCTAGAAACAAGGCCTACATTATCGAAAAGCCCTTTTTCACACTTCTGCTCACTCTTTTATTTAATTAAATACCTGCTTCAAACTCTGTCTTCGTCAGGCAGGCTTTGGCTCATAATTCACTTGGACTTTACATTAATCTGCAGGTAGAACTTGCTTGTCACCTAGTGTTGTATGATTACAGCCCATAAAATCTCACTATCTCTTGTCGTGGTAAAGCTGATAAACTATGACGTGAGCAGTGGTATGGCCGAGCCGGACTGTAAATACATTTGCTTTGTCTTGCATCTTTGAAGGCAGACAGGAATACCTCGTCGTGCGTGTGTGTAACACGCACTTGTTGAAGTGTTTTCATATGTGCAACTTTTACCCACTTACAGTAATGACTGTGTCTCTTCAGGACCAACTTGGAGTTGGAGCTTGTGCACCGAGGAGGAAACTTGTGCTCTGGAGGAGCCAGTGCAGCTGCCAAACGCTCATGTCTCAGTGAGTATTTACTCCTGGATCTTTTCATTTTCTATACCTTCCAAACTTTTTCTCTTTAAATCTTATAAGTTTACTCATATGCAATACGGCAAGTATAATGTAGCGGAAATCCCCTGGCCTCATATTGCTAAATCTATTAGATAATTCAGTAAGAATACTTGCACATAGCAGATAAACTGTGGTTTGTGTTAGCTGGTTTGTAATTGTTGAATATGTCTGCGAGGTTTCTGGTCACTTGCAGCGTTTTTGGATAAAACTGTAGTCTGATATGGTGCTATGTCAGATGTATTTTGCTGTTTGAGCTGACAGCTGTGATAACTTATGCTATTGCAGTTGGCTGTACATTATATCCCATGAGCCTTTTTGTGATAAACTGTCTGACTTGAGATCAAACCCATTCTTCTGTGGTGCAGCTGAACCATTAAAAGAGAAAAAACAAAGGGTCGATTAGCAATGGCAGGCTGGGATAGATGCTGTTCTCCTAGGTGAGCTGTTGGGAGCAGACAGAGTAAATGAAGCAGACAAATGAATCAAGTGGAATTAGTTGATTGTGTGACAGCTAACAAGTGCATGCATCAAGAGGAGGATGAAAACTGTGATTTGGTTGATGGATCATCATCCACTACTAAAATTGATTGCGTTGATTAATGGTTTTCAATTTAAATCAATTGTTCAAATATTTGTAAATGGATGGGATATTGCTACAGAAAGTGCATATGAAGGCGTCAGCAAAGTTTCTTGTATACGCCACATCCAGTTTTGTGTTTGTTTAATTATTCTGTCAAAGTTGTTGCTGCTGCTGTGAAATGGCCTGCCATCCTTGAGTGGCTCAAAAGAGATTTCACACTGGAGGTTTGCCATTTGAAAGCTACATTAACTGTGTAGCCGAGCTGACGGCCAAATTTGCTCAGTTGCAGTACATTAGTGTTGGTTCTTCTTAGGTTAATGGGTTTGAAGGAAAACGGCAGACATGTGCTAACTGTGAGAGCTCATGGGGTTCCTAAGCCTGTTTCCCAGCAGGCACTTGTTCTGTTAGCTGATGAGGATACGATGGACCACAGAGGAAAGCTGCCTTCAATTCCCCTGAAATGGGCTGAATCAATTCAATAGAGTCCAGCTCCCAAATAATTTGCCCTTGGTTTATTTAACTGCAAATATTTGTCTTTGGGACTATGTGGCTGCGACTGTGTCGGGAGTTTAAAGGCAAATCATCCTAACCTCAGCTGTGCAAAATTTGCAGTACCTGGTGTGTGTAAACAGCCACCTCTGCCTGATTTTGTCTGTTGTGATTTTAAGAGATGCACAACATTGGATTTTTTTGTTGATATCCGATATTCTGATATTTTACTACTCATTTGGCCAATAATCGATACCAATACCATTATATATGTATATTTCCCCCCACACACACAAACACTTAGCGCAGAGATCATCAAGTCTCTTCTGTAGTGGAATTTTATTACAGTATTTTTATGCATACTCTTTCTGTGTTGGCCCACCAGCAAACGCAGGCATAAAATACAAAGCTTAAGATTGTGTAATATTCATTCTTTGTAGAAAAAGAAGAAAAATACTTGAACGTGCTTGCTGCAAAACATGTTATTTATTTATGACAAATTGCTTTTAGACAAAACAAGTAAGAAACAGCCTACTAAAAACTGGATGATGCTCTTCCTGAGACAATCAGAACAACAC
>JAQLOL010000005.1:13427303-13443976 GCA_029783665.1 Naso thynnoides | reverse complement strand
TGAAATGTCAAAAGACAAATAGCTGAAACATATTCCCTTCAGTGTGTCTCCATCCATAATGGAGTTGTGGATTGGTATCTTCCTACTGCACTGTCTTGAACAGTAGCGCAGGCGTTTACAAGCTGTCAATAAGATGGATTTCAAATCCACAATGAGGACGGCATCCATATTTGCTAGGACGTCATTTTAATTAAATTGAAGTTGTTGCAAAATATGCAGCCTGAGCAAAGATCAGAGCCGCGAGGAAGGAAATCCATGGACTTGAAATTCCCCCCCTATAAATCTATGACAAAGGACAGCAGACAAGATAAGACTGCTGTTTTAAATTCTTCTACCTTCAGCTTGATAAACGCTTGCAGCTTCTCCTCAATGTAAAATACAAGCCCAACCAATTGAATTTTAATCAGAACTCACAGTCAGTAATGTTTCTACCTCTTATCAGATGTTATATTGTAAGAAAAGAATTATTGTCCTCTGCTTATTGTGCATAAGTCATTACTGTTGTACTCTAGAGTGCAACACACTGAACTTATGAGGAGGTTAGGAAGATACACAAGTGAAGCATTCAAATCTGCATCATATGTTTTGGTGTGATATTCATTTAACGGTACTTGAAAACTAACAATAGATGGAAATGACATGGCCATTTTATTTTCACTTTTATTTTCACTTGTCTTTGGTTAGAGGTCATTTGACTGCCTTCTAAATTTTTGAAACCTGATGGCTGTGATACTTTTTTTTTTTAGCATCAAACAATAGCTGTCCATCGGTAAAATCATTTGGGTCACCAATCCATATCAGGATTATCTTAATGGCCGAGTATGTGTTCACAGGCAAGGGCTTTGATTCCACATTGCTCTCGGTGTACTTAAAATATAGACATACAGCCAGCAAACGACTACAACAAAAACTAAACAAACAAATTGAAGAATGGTAAGGAATAAACAATAGTGAATTGTCGAGGCTCTCCTGTAGGAGCATGTAAAAGGGAAGTGGCTGTACGTGGTGAATTAAAATCACCAATGATCAACAACACAACTGTAAAGAGGGGCTTTTTTTTCTGGCTCACCAGCAGGAAACTCAGGTCTGCATTCTTAATCCCTACGAATCTCTGAGTGGTCTTTTTCACTAGTTGGAGAGAAATGGCTCGAAAAAAATATGAGCAACAGTTCAGAGGTTTGGAAACAGGTTACACTGAAGCTGCTCAGTACTAAGACACTCGAGCTGGCTTATCCTTTGTCATCTGTCTGTATATTGAGCGATGTCAGCTATTATTGTTCCTAAACTTTAAATGAATTAAAAGCTGTGTGACAGTTTTTACTCAGGAGTTACAGGCTGTGTCCACATGGCGTTTTTTTTCCAGCAGAAAAGCGCTGGCAGAGTGCTGGGATGAAGCGCTTGTGCGCTGAGAGAAAAACGCTGCGCATGCGTTTCGTCTCCATGATAACAGTATCTTGGCAATGACCTCTGTATGATTGACACTGCCCCGTTGCTTTTAAAGGTGGAGTCAGTAGAATTTGTTTGTTGCGGCTTGTTTAAAATAGGGCCCCTCCTCCCGAGCTCAACCCATTAGAAGCATCATAACTTAGCGTACACTACGTGTACTGTTATGCCTTTTTTACCTCACATTATTATTACATTTGTTTTAACGGAGATTTGGATTGGCACCTACCTGCCCCACAGAAAGCAGGCAAACTCTGTGTCACGAAAAGCAAAACTGAACTTCACTTTTGTTCTTGAACAAGCTTTATTCGCTTACCATATATCCTTTTCTTTGCCGCTACATCATTTTTAGTCAAATGGCGTCAGGTCGCTATGTTTTATCCTTTCCCAACCTCACCTGCGCACTGCACCCACTCCCAGCCCAGGAACGTCCCAACTAACCAAAACATCAAAATAGGGCAGGGCGACGGCGGGGCTCTGCAGACACAGTCACCACCACGTGTCTAAGGGCCTGTAAGTGATAATTCAGAAACAACAATTTGGTGTAACCCTATATTTTGTTTTCAGGAAAGTGCTACAGACTCCACCTTTAAGGTTCAACCCTTAATTCAGCTCAAACGGGAAATGAACAGACAGTCAGATGAGACTAAAGAGTAGATTACAGTGGAAATCTTGGCCTATTAATGTTTGAATACATAGATTTGACATTCTGCATTTTGATTTTCTGCCCCACAGAATGCTGCCAATGCCGAGAAATCTTTTGAAGTGCTGCTCAATCATGTCATCACTGAGCTCTCAAAGGACAACAGTGTCTATAAGGTGAACGCTGAAGAATCCTCAATGGTGAGTCACTAAAATGT
Organism: Naso thynnoides; assembly: GCA_029783665.1. Lineage (NCBI taxonomy): Eukaryota > Metazoa > Chordata > Actinopteri > Acanthuriformes > Acanthuridae > Naso > Naso thynnoides. The sequence goes on along the minus strand of JAQLOL010000005.1, from coordinate 13,441,673 downwards.
CTGTTTAGCACTTCAGAACGTAGTGGCCTTCTCCTCTTTTGTTCTGCTTTTTCATTTTCTCTCAAACAATGAATTGGCCATTACCCTGAGAGACGGAGGTCTAATATCTCCACTAATCTCCAGGGGAGATATACATCAGAGTATTATCAGCAAGCTGTTGGCAGGTTATTGATCAGGTGTTACTGTTGTTTCCCTCTCCAGCTGATCTCCAGCGTGTGGTCCCCCCAGTCTATCGAGTTCAGCCTCCAGCAGTTCTGCCTGCCCTTTCTTCGCCTCTCCTGCCTTCTGCAGCATCACCTTTACGGAGACAACCTAACAGGCTGCCTAGTATGTGTTATCACGAGTGTCATCCTGCCTGCTGAATCTACGTTTGCTTCTACTTATCTTGTGTGAATTGTAAAGTTTCTCACAAAGGCGAACAAAATGTCTCCATAAAATAAACATGAGGCATTTCAGCTCATAAGTAGACTGGGGTTCAAATCATTTTGACCTCCACATCGGCCATGACTATTGGTGAAAGCAAAGAGAGTGACTTCTTGTTTGTGTGTTTTCAGGAGGAGGAGGAGTTCTCATCCCTGGCTGTGTGCTTGGGGCTCTTGCCATCAGCCCCTCAGCCTTCCAACCTTGTGCACAGTGCCTCATGTCTGCAGTGGGCGGTCGGCACCTTTGACTTGGTGTCACAATGGTGCGCTGAGGTCACAGGGCTCTCTCAGATGCAGGCTGAGCAATCATTGGTATGTTCGTCAATTTTAGAATAGAGGATGCACATGTACATGATGGATTTTATCCTTTTAAATATTAGAGATGTTCCGATAGATTTTTTCCTTCTTGATGAGCCTCTTGTTGCAGTGAAATATTTAGCTCACTTATTTTAAACTTCCTTTTATGTTTTATTCTTGTCATCGTGTTGCTTTACTAATATCTTAAACCCTATTAACTATGATTCATATGAAAGACAGCAAGTGAATACCAGAGACCTTCAAACACTAGCAGCTCATCTTTTCATGTGATTTCTTTGTTTTGTAAATGAATGAATAAGCTAACTTTATAATTATCTATTAGCTGACTATGAATAAAAGTCCCCATTTAAAAGGACTTAATGTATATTTTAAATTTGAGGACAATTTTGTCAGCTTTCACAGATGATTATATAATAGACAACTAATGCTGAGAGTTTCAGAGAGAACCCGAGTTTTAGGAAGAGTTGGAGGACAAAACGTCTGAATGACTATAGAGCACAAGTGTATGCTCTTACTACCATAATGTTTACTTATCCTGTCTTTCTCCTCCTCTGAAGACCTTACTTGTCCAGGATCCTCAGTGGGCAGCCCCCCGCCTTCTCCAGCTACCCGACAACTACAATATCATCTTCCAGTACTATCACAGGAAGGCCTGCACTGCCTGCAAAAAGGTGCCAAAAGACCCCGCACTCTGCCTTGTTTGTGGCGCCTTCGTCTGCCTCAAAGGCGTGTGCTGCAAACAGCAGGGGACCTGTGAATGTGTTTTGGTAAGTTTCTCAGCACTTTGTTTGGCCTGGTGCAACATAATTTCTACCAAAGTTATTTGTGAAAAGTATTTGTTTTGTTTTGTTTTGTCACTTGAAGCACTCCCAACATTGTGGCGCAGCTACAGGCATCTTTCTACTGATAAATGCCTCAGTCATCATCATCATCCGTGGACATCGTTTCTGCCTGTGGGGTTCTGTTTACCTCGATGCCCACGGAGAGGAGGACCGCGATTTACGGTACGACACCTCACAGTATTGTGCAGTGACTTAAAAATTTAGATAATCCAGTGCTGTGTCCCAGGTCCATTATACATATTTACAGAGTCAAATCAATGACAGTTTTAACATGAAATTAATAAAAGCTATGCACTTTTTAATTTTGTTTGTTTGTGTGGCTCATGTTTTATATGCTAACATGGGGGCAGAACTTACAGGTTATAGTCATTGATCTGCACTAAGTGTCATAGTACAGTGTTTCTGCATGTGGTCGACAAAAAAATCAAAGTAATTTATCCAAAACAAATTGTAAATTTTGCTAACTTCATGTTTTGAGCAGCTCCTCCAGTTTCTATGTGCAGTGCATTATGGGACAATAGCATGCATCTACAGCACACTCAAAACATTAATGTGTTATTTAATTTTCTTAGTTTGTATTCAGACTTTTTGAACATGAACAGCTTGCTTTAAAACCGTTTAAGAGTCAGTATCTAGCATGAAATTGAGACGCAGCTTTTTTTCAAATATTTGTTGCTGCTGAGAAAACAAACTCACTCTTGTTTTCCCCTCTGGCCTTTCTGCAGCCGTGGAAAGCCTCTCTTCTTATGTGAGGAGAGGTATCGAGTGTTGGAGCAACAGTGGGTTTCACACACCTTTGATCACATCAATAAGCGTTGGGGGCCTCACTATAATGGACTCTAAGATCTTCCAAAGTCCACAGAAAACAGCAGCCCATGACGGAGAAGATTTTTTTTTTCTGGCTTACGTGTCTGCCTCGATCAAAATATTTGGGAACTCTTAACGTAATAAACAAACATCCAGTGAGGGTATTGCTGCCTCAGCCTTGGTTTATGTGAAGTTTGGTGTACAATCATGCCTAAAGATTAACACGTGTGTGTGTTTAAGTGATTTATTGTGTGGTTTTCAACAGGGAAAAAACAGAATTCGATGAGATCAAAGTAAAAAGCACAACTTTGCCCAGAAATTCAATTGGTTTGGAGCAGGCTTTTGAAGCCTGACGTATGTGTTTGGGTTCAAAAATATATATCGGTATATCAAGTGCTGAATGTCCCTGCAAAGTTTGGTTACTTTTTGCACCATTTCTGATGATGTTAATGCATATCCCTTTTTATTTATCGAAATGTGCTCTGCTGTGCTGGCATGAGTTTCAAGCTCCTGATGAGTGCAGCAGTGTTACTGCAGTATGCGCTCATTGTCTGCTGACATGTGATGGTAGGCAGGACAAGTCCACCCATCAATACACAGAGTTTTTTTGCAAACAAGCAAAGGCTCTTTTTATGGGTCTAGTTGCAATCCATCCTCAGGAATTTTTTTGTTTTGTTTTTTGCTGTTTAAAAAAGAATAAGTTTTAGATATTTAAATAAATGCTGCTGCTCATTGTTCAAGTAAGTAATTTTAACTTTTGTGAAGACTTTCTTTTTTCTAAGGTTGTGCTTTGAGTTGATGGTAGATGGCCGGGAATGTCGACTCAAACTCACTTTAATGTTTAAGGGGGAATGCGGTCACCTCATTACTCGCACTACAGTTCTCGTAGTCTTGCTCTGTCTGCGCTTTTTTTTTCTGGTTGGTTCTGAAGAAGAAACTTAAAAGCCAACCCTGACAGCTGAAGCCCCAACTGGTAATTGGATAATCTAAGATTTATCGTAATAGCTCCACAAAAAGTCCCACAAACAGAATTTAAGTAGCATACTTAACTCGTGAGGAGAGGAAGTGTCATCGCACAGATGTGGTGTTCGGCTGAACTGGCAAAGCTGAACATCATATTAGAGCAGAAACACTGTGATGGCTCCGTCGAAGTTTAAAACTGATGAAATGTCATTGTTTTTGAGAAGAAATGCCAATACTCTATTTTTTGTCCGAGTCCTAACTGCAGTACTGAACATTTATTGTGACGACTATCCCTTTACTCATGCATCATCTAGTTGTGATTTGTAGTTGCATTCCAACATTTCAAGATTATCAGACTTGAGTGTCTGTTTTACACTGTGCATGACATCCTTTAAGCCACCTTTATTTAAGTGTCTTAGCTACTTAATTTTCTGATTATCATCGTTTTTTTCTGAAATAGAGGAAATTTATCCAGTCGTGCCTGCAAGATCGATGTTGATTTTTACGAGTGATGGATGGCAGAACTGCTGATATTTGGTTTTCAAATGCTGGGCCACATTGCGCTGCATCGAGGAATCTTTAAGTAACAAGTGAACACTTGAAAAACCTTCCTCTTGATTTCATGCATGCTGCTTTTCTGTTTACTGAGTTTCTCCTTTGTCTTTCTTTATTTTGCAGTACCCACTTTGTAAATGACCGCAACCAAATAGCCAACAAGTAATGGGTGTAAATTGTGACCGAAAGCTCTTTGTGTGTTCTCCTGTATGAATGAAGAGAGAATACAGTACATTACTGTAGGTGCTGACTCAAACTTTCTGAGTTTGACCAGAAAGTGTGACTTGGACATTAATGCAAAATGTAACATATGTGAATAAAATATAATCACACTGATTTGTGTCCTGTTTTGTTTGTTTGTTTGTTTGTTTTTTTATTTTATTTTATTTATGTATTTATTTTGCAGTTGCCAGTTTGGTCCTTGAGCAGTTCGCTGATTTTCCTTGTCTGTTATGTCACCATATAAGAGTAGTCATAGTAAAATATTGAAACCTACATTGTTCTGTGCTTAGAAAAAGCAGAATTTACTGTCTTTTCATTTGTGGCGTCGTTGGCGTCCTTTGCTTTGTTTCACCCGTTTCAAATGAAACTGGCCCCTGACTGACCTGTAACCTTGAATAATAAGCCGATTTTTTTCATACGATGCGGTGGCAACTTGGTGATATGTATGCTGAGGTATGCAAAATGTTGGCTGCAGTCAGTGCCATGCCTGCAGGAAATTGCATATTCTCAGCTACATTTACAGCAGCAATTTTTTTTTAACTGGGTCCCAACCATTGCTTTGCGACTACGCGTGACTGTGCCTGTGACTGTAGCAACTGGAGAGAGAAGTTTCTCAGGCCCAAAGCTTATGACCACTATGCTCCAGGAGCATCTGTCAGCTCTTGCTTAGACTTCTATTGAGCAGGAAGTAACAAGGCCAGTGGACAAAGATGAACTGATTCGAGCATTCTCAGCACTCAAGCTTCGGAAGGGGAGATTATAGTAAGAGTGAGTCATCGGTATGTGTATTTACATGTTTTAAGCAGAAATAATGTTCATAATAATACTAATGATGAAATTAGACACTAATTTATCTGCTTCACTTACCCCCATCTGTTATGAATCTTACTGTCACGCTGCTAAAAAGAGCTCCAGCCTTTTTTCAAATCCAGCAGCACTGTCACTGAGCTTCCACACTCTTCATTCCCAAGCAAAACAATATGCAATCTTGTTTGTTTTGTGTTATTACTTTAATGGAGGGGATTTTAAGCTGTTTTTTAATGTCAGCTGATACATGACAGCGCTATAAGATGAAACTCTTAAAAAGGGTCCCCAGATTCCAAAGCCCCTGCCCCTGTCTGTTAGGTAGAATTGAAGTATTTTCAAGAAACCGAGCGAAACTGAGACGAAAGGAAGGAGGTTTTCATGACTCTGCTATCGACTCAGCCCCATAAAGCTCAAATATTACTTTCTATATCATCCTTTGGTTCATCTCAATCCTCTGGTGTGAGCTTTAGTGAGGAAATGTATTTTGCAGGATACAGACAGTCACCTCAAATCGTCCACCAGGGGTCTCAGTTCATTGGAGCAAATCAGTTCAGAGCTTCCAGAGAAATCCTGTGACCTTCGGAAATTATAAAAAAAAAAAAAAAGAAGAATACAGCATGTGTGAGACGTTGCACAGTATTTTTTGTTTGTTTTCAGAATGCACCTGAGGAAATTAATTAAAAATCTACAGAAATAACTGAATGTCATTATACTGGCAAGTTGTAAGAGGGTTGGTTGCCAGTTTTAAACTTCCTCCCCCCAAAACATTCATCTGAAAATGTTGCAGAAATAAAAGCTTTGTGAATAAACCCTAGAAGGAAATACATCATAAAATTCTATACAACTCAGCTCTCTGTTGGTGGTTTTTGTATATATTGTTACATATGTAAGTCCTCTTGCCTTGCAGAGTAACAGTGAGGAATATCTCTGCCATGTGACCGGGCATTTCGAGGATAATTGGGTTGAACTTTCTCAAACGAGGGAGGCCCTCTGCGTAATGACCAATGGCCGCACAAAGCCCCTCTATTCTGCCAATTAAACAAACAGAAAGAAAATCTGGTGCGGACCAGCGGAGGATTTTTCTCCGGGTTAAACCCGTTGAGACTGTGCCCCGAGTTTCATGTTGAGAGATGTTGCTGTTGCAGACGGTGCTACGGCGAGCATCGCTGGACAATTCTTCACTTTCTCCCTGTGCAGGTGGGTACACTGCTGCTGCAGAGAGCGTGAGAGGCTGCGTGAGGTGACACTGGTCAGCTCGGGGGTTCTTGTCTGCAGGACAGCATGATCAGATGTCTGAACTGTTAATAATTGAAGCCCCTCACTGAGTAAACAGGGAAATCAGGTCGGAGATGTCGCTATGGACGGTAAGATGCGCGTAAAGAAAGTTAAAGTGAGGGCCAATAACAGTTAGGTTTATTTGATTTTTGCCTGTCAGTGGATACAGGTGAGCAACAGGCCGAATCAGCAGATGCCTGAAAATGTTTGTTGTTTTTTCAGGTTGCAGAGATGGAAACACGGAGGCAGCGAAGTCCAGGTAGGATTCATGTTTCCTCATCAGGAGGCCTGCAGAGAATGAACGAGTCAGCATGTGTGGATAACTTTCATTTTGGCTCATTTGATTAGTTTTGCATTGTGAAAGTGTGTGTTCATTGGCAGTATGACCTGCTCTGCTTGAATCATAGTGTTGGATGGATGTCTTTCAAAAAGTACAAGTAGCCATGAGGGCCAAATATATCTAACAGCAGCAGCAGCTGTTTTGCAGTTAACAGTTTGCTAAATTTGATCTGCCAGCACACAAAACCAAAACACTTGTAGTACCTGTAACAGAGCATCCAAACTTGGGCCCCACTGATATGGGATTTTTTGGGCCAGTGCTGATACCAATACCAATAATTGGGAGTGAAAAAAATTTTGATATCTGATTTATATTTCGGCTGATATTGATCATCTATAATATCCGCTAAATGTGGTTATCAGGTACTTGTTTCATGGACATGTAGTGGAGGCAGGATATCTTTCATCTTAACAAACTTTATTCCAAACTTTAGTGCACTGAACAGTAAACGCTCATTAGTCATTAAATAAAGCTGCAAACTACGTAAATAAAGCGTTTTAAATCACTTGTCCATGCATCTTTTTTGGCTTATAAACCATTTTAATATCAGCGCACAGTGGTGAACCATATGCTGATGTCTATATATCTGCAACGGCCCAATATCAGCCGACAATATTGGATCGGTCGGATCCTAATGAAAACATTACAGAAGTTTATCAGTAAAGTTAAACAATTGTTGCATTTCAAACTAGTAGTTTGTTTTTGTTGTTTTTTAATGATGCTGTCAAACATTAACTGAAACAGTTGAAGAGAGAGAAATCAAGGGCAATTTAGGCAAAAGTCAGGATCTAAAATAACATGAAGTACTAATAATTTTTAAGGAACTTTTATTTTTGGTGGAGCTGCATTAGTTTGGTCAACTATGAAGTCTGACTTGACAAAAAATCCTACCCTTATAAAGACAAAATTATAATTATTTATTACTTTGTAAACTTGACAGTAATCAAAATGCCTTACATGTGTAGAAATTGGCAATGATCTTGAAATCACGAGTGCAGTGCTGTTAAAGGGAATCTACTGCAATTAAAAAACAGCTAACATGAGACAGCTGTATTTGAATGTCTGACTCAGTGATTTGCACACTGAAACCCTGCACTCTTATAAAATTGAAACATAGAGTCATAATTCTTAACTTTGTCAGAATGATACTGCAAAGTATGTGCAACTACTATTGCGTAACTTTTTACATTTACATACATGGGAGCCATGCTTTGTACAGCATTGTGCTGCATCATATTCCAATGACGAAGCAGTGGTGATCTTTGTGGTTACAGTGATTCAGGTTTTAAGATAGATTATTTTGATGATGATGATGATGATGATGATGACTTCTTGTTAATCAGATTAATTAGGTTGATGTTTTGTGTATCCAGCACTGTCACTTGGAGATCAATAATCATGCAGGTGCTCTGCTAAGCATAGGGGGCTTAAACTTGGAAAAAAAAAGTGTTTTGTTTGTGGTCACGTGAGGCTTTGGCCGATCAGGGTGAGAACAAGGGCACAGTGCTCTGGGCCTGGCCCGTGGCTAGTCAAGGTTTACTGCAAAGCCTCTTCATATCCCCTTAAAAGGGATTATAGTTCAGAGTTTTTTTTCTCTCCACAGACTTACCAAAGGCTTTACCAAGTGGAGTTCCCATAAGGCTTTACCAGGGCGGGTGGGATTGTGTGAGTTTGATGGAAGCAGAAAATTAGATTACTCACTTTTACTTTGCAGTGTTTCTGGTGACAAAGACGGTCCGTGAGCTGCAGCTGTTCACATCATCTAAAGCTGTTACCACCTCCAACCAAAACTGGGAATTATGCAGATGCACCAGAAATGTTTATGCTATATAGTATGTTATTTAGCTCAAGAAACATCTGCATTTGCTATTATCAAATAGCAACATGTAACCATACATGTCCCAGTTTTTATGTGTGGTTTCACAGCGTCACAGGTCACAGGCTTTGACAGAGAGGCTGACACAGTTTGGTAAACAAAGGGAAACCTGAGCTTCGCCATCCACGACCGATGGTGTCCTGTTCTAAAGCAGCCATGACGTCTCCTGTTTACATAAAAGAAACCAATCTGACTTTTTCTTGGCTTCGTTTGTGATAATAAGAAAAAAAAAGATCTTGTAGAGCAGGCCTGTGACTGAGGAAGAGTTTTTTTGTTTTGTTTTTTGACAACATGGCATCATAGCCACTTATAGTTCCTCAAGATTGAAACTGATCAACAGCAAAATAAAATGACCTCTCTTCATACAATGCAAAAGTCTACAGATTATAACTCGGCCATGTAAACAATATTAGTTATTTTCCAATCATTTTAAAGGTGTTAAATGGGAAACATCTATTAATATCAACAAAAAGGAAAATGCAAAGATTCAGCAAAATTTTAAAAGAATATCACATACCTGTGTTGCAGAAATATGTTTTTTTTTCTGCTTCTGTTTGGTTAAATGACCCATCTGATTTATTTTGTGACCTCTTTTGGGCTGAGCTTCCCAAACATTTTAAGCTGAAGACCCAAAAGTAAAATTTAGTGTCTCCCAGCAACCCAATCTTGAAGCCCTTCAGAGGAATTTTCATTTTGTGCTGATTGTAGCGCCTCGTGTGGACAAAAGCGGTACTGCTTACTGTCGTAAAGATCTTGCTAGTGCAAGCATTGTTTGGAAAGAGAGTAAAAGAAACACGCCACTTCTTTGAACTGTACCAGTTCGACCATTAACACAAATTATTGAAATCCAAAGAAAATACCTTCCTGCTTCCATCCATAGAAAAAAAAAAAAAGAACAGTGGATCAATCATGCTCATAAACTTCTGGTCTGTGTGCTGCAAAGAATTTTGTAATGTTTCCACTGACTGAGAGGACGAGGCAAAGGCGTTGTAAGAGACAGGACAGTAGTCTCCACTCTCCTCGCTGATGGTTTAATTTGCCGATGTAAGATTGAGGCATCAGTATTAAATTTAGACTCCTTCATAACCAGTAGAAAGTTCCTTTTAGACTTTTAAAAAATGCATAAAGAATAGCGATGTTCTGATACTATTTTTTCCTTCCCGATGCTGAAACAAAACTTGCATATCGGCCGATACTGAGTACTAATCAGATACCTGTGCATGTGAAACAATTCCTAACACATCTCCTTTACAGCATAGAATATTGCCGAATGCAGACATTTTGTGAGCTCTGTCGGCTCTCTCTCCTCTTCGCCGTCACTCTTAAAAATATATTTGTCGCCAGTGGCAGCACAGCGCAATTTTCTGATTACTGTTTCAGAGAAGCAAAGAAATATTGATTTTAGGTATGTAATGTCAGTCAGAGCTTACTGAGCTAATTGGAAAGTAGCTGGGTACTATTTTGCAGTTAAATCTCTTTTTCTTTTTGTATTTAGGAAAAATGAAAGCAAATATTAGCTCTGCCATGCATTCTGCGCTGCCAAGTGGTGACCCAATAAAAACGGGTCTGTGACCCATTCTAGGACCCACCTAAAGTATTGAAACGCTCCTTTAGGGGATCCCAACCCGCATGTTTGGAACCACTACACTACTTCACTATTACTGTATAGCAGGTATATAGCAGTTTGTTGTTCTCAGACACGACCTGAAACATATCAAATTTGCACATGTTCTTGATGATGCCATTTGAGTTAAACTACTCTGACTCCTCTCACTAAATGTTGTGCATTGTAACAGTTAATAAATTATGTATGTGCCATGGAGGGCGGGTTGGGGGAGAACTTTTTTGGCTTTCAAAAAAGGAACATGAGGGAAGAAGTTTAGAGACCACAACTTTAAAACATGCATGAAATTTGTGCTTTTCTTGGAGCGAGTTCTGCTCTCTCTGCTGGTGTGACTATCTTTCACTTCATTAGATCCCCAAGGCTTTAAAACTGTGGCTGCAGCAGCATCCAGTGTTGTGGTTCTTCAGGTGCAATACTTCCCTCTTTTATTCAGCACATGGACTCTGTTTTGTAGGTAAAGATAAAGCGATAAGGAAGCCAGACTCAGGCTGACTTATAAACTCTTATAGTAGATCTAAATATTTATACTCCTGCGCAGTTACTGACTTCTGTTTTATTTAACTGACTTATCCTCTTTACCTCAGTGGCAACTTTTGCCACAACCAACCCACAGCAGCTTGCAGTGATGCACAGCAGCTGCAGAGGTGCTTATTACGTTGGTGTTTCTGGCAAACAAGGAACTAAGACAAAGCTGTCAGGTCAAGTGTAAACAGCTGGATGTGAAAAGAACATTATGTGCAGAGGAGAGACAGACAACAGGTCATGTGACCTAGCAACTACCATGAACTTCCTGGTAACCTGTGTGCAACCTGAGATGCTTCATATCAGCCACCACTATGAGTGGATACATCTGCTGCTTGAATATTTAACACCGTTGCAGATCAGGTTGCAGATTACTGGTGAATTATTAATCCCTTTAGATTAGCAAGAATTAGTCTGGTGCGCTACGGTGTGCAGGAGAGACGAACACTTTCACAGAACCAGGTATGTGTCACTTTTGGCTTTATGATCTGAGCTTTTTGATCTTTGGAAACTGTTTTGAATAATGAATGATTCAGACAAGTAAAGACGCGTGATGGTTGCAGACTCTATAAATTTTTATGACTGATGCTCCACTTAGGATGAGATTATTTGTGTTGATTGTGCCCGACCAATGCACAATTTGTTTTTAAAATCTAGTTGTATTTCTGCTTTACTTGAACAGCTTGACCTTTTGACTTTTTAAAAAGCTTGTGATGAACAGGGCGCGTGCACTTAACAATATTTTGCTGAAAAACAGGTTTACATGATCTGCAGCTGCACATACAGGCTCAAACTTATGTGTATCCCCCCCAAAAAATGCTGTTTTATCAGAGCAAGCATCTGCTTCCTGCCAGTCATTAGTGACAAAAAATGCTGCGCCAGAGCTAACAGTGAGATTATTTTGCTATTTAGCCTAAAATTATGCTTCACTGATGCATTAGTTGATGTTAAAGTCTAGTTGTAGTTGTATTTGACTGTTTTTCTTTACTTTTTTACAAGGCCATTGCTGAACAAGACACATCCCACATGATGTGCAACTGCACATCAGAGGCTGTAATCACTAGAAAACATGGACATTTTAAGACATGCATCTGCTGCAGCCGGTCATTGGAGACAAAAAGCTGCCGTAAAGAAATATGAGCCGTCTGTTGTTAGAATTAGTGAAGGTGTCTTGGCGACAGGGGACTGCTGATGTGTTCAAAGCGTGGTGCAGATGCAGAGCAGGTCGGACACATGTTGCAAAACAGAATGACAGTTATAAATGGCATGTAAACAGGTCTGGATCATGCTGATTAATAAGGCGGGCATGATGCATTATTCACGGACAGTTGAAGGTGGGAGATTAACTTCAGATCAATCAGTGATGAATTGTACAATGAAAAAGAAACCGAACTTGGTATGTGATTTAGTACTAACCTTGTGTAATTATCTCTTCATGCACGTGATACAAACACACAATATGGCCGGTGCTACTATCATGCAGCTCCCTTAAAGGACAATAGGAAGGATATCAGTCGGTTCTCAACGTATTTGAACCTCTCCTCAGAGTAGTGGTGTTTGTCTAATATCTATGCCGTCGCTCTACCTGCACGCACAACAATTCATAAATCTGTTCTCACGTCCAAGTTGCGGCAGCTCCTGAAGGTTCAAACATCATTCATGTTTTCCGCATCAATCTGCTGATCTCGACTCTCCTCCCTCAGGGTCACACAACCTCTTTGATGCACGGCACGTTTATGACAAGGATAGGAGTACACAAACATTCCTCTCCATCACGCTTATATCTGGAATATGTGTCATTTTGCAGAAATAGGAGGCATGTATCCCAACATGGCAACATCAGCTCCTAATCCATCATGTTATTCTGTCTCAGCCGTTTTGACACTTAATGCTTTGCATCGCTGGTTATACATGTTATAATTGGCCGCAGAAACATCACTTGTAGACTTAAAGGATGACTTATATCGGCCTTTTGCGTGGCTGTTGATCATTAGTCTTTATCGCAGTCTTATGGGCTGAAGACATGTAAATCACTTTGTACAACGCTTTACATAATCATCAGCTTGTGTGAAGGTGTGGCGTTCACTGCTCATTCAGGACGGCACTTGTCAAGTTAATCTCTGTCCAATCCAATTGATCTTGAGGAGATTGCACTTGCTCTTAGTGGGCAGTGACAAGGTCCCTGTGGAGAAAGCTAATTCAGTGTCTTTGTGAAGTGCCACTTGTTGCCCGTCCTCTAGAGGAAGCGATCGCTGCTGCTGTTGCTGTTGGTATATTATGACCACTAGAGACTCTTTAGATGTGATTTTTCTCAGCCCTGATGAGTCGGAAGAAAATAACACTTGCCATGTAAGTAAAGTGCTGTCGTCCCCACCTACAGCTGTCTGCTTTGTTTTTGCTTTGATTTCTCCTGCTTTAAATGTGTTAAGTGTCTCCCTTGGTGGTTGTAGTTGTTTGACCGAGCTGAGTGGGAAGGCCCTTGGGAACAAATGTGTGGCTCTGTGCAACACGTACATGGCTCCACACAGACCATACTCTAAACTTTAAATTGCCTGCTTCTCTGTATTGTTAGCAGGTCTTGCTGCAACAGTTTGAAAGAAACAGTTTCTTTTTCTGTAGGACAAAATATAACAATAAGGAAAGGATTAGATCCTAACTGAGTTATCGGTTTATCGATATTGTAAGCCGATATTGGCCTATCACAGAGGTAACAGTATCAGCGTATATGCAGTGTTGGGCAGTAGCATCACTACAAATACTAACTTAAATACCTTTATTAACTAACTTCATTGACCAAGTAGCGTGGTAGCGTCCCTTAAAGCTACAGGCTACTTTCCCAGGAAAAACTCTGAAGTGCAGTGGACTTTTTTTCTGCCACAGTCTGGATAAATCTTAGGGTAATAAAACAGAGGATAAGTAATGTGACTGACGCCATCTCCACACCGAGGCATGTATGCGAGGGAATCACTTCCGTATGACATCACATACTAATCCTGCAGTTTATTGTGCTTGCTGCTTCGCCATTGGCTTTTCTTGGCAAGACCCGCTGTGCTCTGCCTCTGATTGGCTATGCTGTGCTTCTTGACACATCTCTCACGTGTCTTGCTGTGCTTGTTAAGGGCCAAGAAAAGAGCTGGAGAGACAACAAACAGTATTAAGTAAAAAGAGGAGAGAGAGAATGACATCCTGATGTCACGTGTTCTTTGCAGGACATGTTCATGTTCTAATATCCCAAAAAAAGTACATTACAAAATGAGGTCTGTTATTTTCAATGTTGATGTTACTTTTATTTGTTATGATTTTATTGGCTGAATAATATATATTGGAATTCTGTTATTTAATTACTGAGTACAGTTTTTCCTATTACTGAGACAACACTGTTTTCACATTTTAAAAAAGTAGCTTTGTAAGTAGCAAGCTGCTTTTGCCATTTTCTCAAAGCTTAGCTTGCTACATTTCTCTGAGGATTGCTTGGAGCTTTATTTTGATAAAGAGTAACTGGTAGCTTAGCTCACTACATTTTCCAAGTAGCTTGCCCAACAATGTGTATATGTTCTACATGCACAGATATGAAACTTTTGTTTTAAGGTTAAAAAAAATCATGGACTAGACATTTTAAAATGATATTATAATGTAGCTTGTTCAGCAGATGAGGGTCTTGTATTTAATAACTAATAAGTGAAGTGACTACTGTTCGGTGCACTAATGTTTGGAAGAGTTTGATTAAATGTAAGATATCCTGCCTCCATAACGTCTTTGTCACAAGTGATGCAGCTTACATTCTGTCGAGATATATA
>JAQLOL010000005.1:13413641-13425608 GCA_029783665.1 Naso thynnoides | reverse complement strand
TTTCTATCTTGATGGAGTTGTACCTGTGAATGTGATATATTTCAACATCCCCCCTTTTCATTTACTTCCTGTCATGTAAAGTCAAACACACCCTTCACCATAAAGAGTAGCTCCTGCATTGGCTGTACCCTCTCTGTATATCGGTCCATTTGTCTGTGTGATAAGACTCTGAAGACTCTGCATTGGCACTGCATTGTGCAAGTAAGACTTGGTCTGAGGCTGGCTGTGATTGTGTCAGTGGAACAATCCCCATCCTGGCAGTGCTATCCACCATGATGCTCCCCTGATGGCCATGAAGATGAAGCTGCCTGCTTCTTCATTCCTCTCCCTGATTAGACTGCTGACACTATCACTCAGACATCCAAGAAGAGAAATTCTGCCTCTCTGACTGTTGCTCTTTCCCTCCTCTGAGATTTACTTTGATCAGAAAAGCACTTCCAGATATAGTTTAGCACCCAGTCCTGTCATTCCTTTGGTACTGAGTTTATAACCCTATTTATAGGAGTGTAATTAATGCCAACCTCAAAATGTAGTTGAACATAACCTGAAATATGTTGACATGTTGTTTATTCCACCTTTACATTCTAATTTGAATAGCCACATTTCCATCAATGCTAAGGTCTCACTTTGCCTCTTTTCTGGTGTTGTTACAAGGATGTTGACGAGGAGATTGAGGCAGAATACAACATCTTGAGGTCACTGTCCAACCACCCGAATGTGGTGAAGTTTTACGGCATGTTCTACAAGTCAGACAACTTATCAGGTGGACAACTTTGGCTAGTACTGGAGGTGAGCTCTTCATAATATCTGAAGTCTCTGTATCAGTGCAGTCACAACGTTTTTGTACTAGTTTTCTGGATTTTTCTTGCATTTTCACAAACGGTAGCTAAGCATTTAAATTGGTAACAGTATACCGGTCCATAAAGTTTTGTATGTCTTGTGTACATCACTTAGCCAAGTAGCCTAGCTTAGCATAAATACTTGCTAGGTGTTTCAAGTTTCTTTGCTAAGCTAACTAACCAGCTGTTGCCTGTAAAATGGCAAATATCCAACCTTTTCATTTTTGGCTTTCTCGACAAGAAAGCAAAAGAAGCTTGGTTCAAAATGCCAGTTATATGAAAGCTATCGTGTGGAGTCACTTTTTGCACCATGTTAGCTTAATTTAGGACCTCTGAACGCTTTACATCTCACCTGATCAGTTAGTTCTGGTATTGCAGCTAGTCACAGCTGTTAGCTTAACTATTGACCTACGAGAACTGGGAATTCATTCTCCAACATAGCTAACAAGCTAGCTATTTAGTAGGGATGATACATCGATGTATCCATTCATAGATTTTTTTATTCCTACAATCCAACTACATTGATAAACAGCAAATCATCCTTCTTGTGGGACTTACATTGACCCAAAATTGTTTTTCAAAGCAAAATTTGATTTTATTAATACCTTGTGCCTTGTATATTACACATCAAATGTTGTTATGTGGATGTATTTTGTCGCCATTAGAAATGGGCGCTAAATGAACCCATTATTGTTTATGTATCTTATTGCCAACCATGTATCATAATACGCCTTGTATCGTTAAAACCTATTGTTCTGACCCCACTAGTCAGCCATGAAAATAGTGACAATAGTGAAATTGCAACACACAGTTGCAAGTTGATTGTTGTTTTTGTAGCTGTACTCTCTCATCTGGTACATGCATGTACATGCAGATACTGTAATACTATAGATTTTGGTATCTACAGAGGGAAGTAACGTTAGTTCATAAAAAAACAGGAAAAAGGAAAAAAACAGATGGCAAAAGATGCTAAGGAGAGTTATATTTTTTTAAAGATACTTTTATGGTTTTGGGGCCTTTATTTTAGATAGGACAGCTAAAGAATGGACAGGAAATGGGGAGAGAGAGGAAATGACACGCAGCAAAGGGCCACAGAGTGGAATCATGCTTCTGTGCATGGGGCACTTGCTCTACCAACTGAGCTGCCAGCGCGGCATGAGTTGGCTGTATTTGAGAATATTTTTCTTCGGCTGGAAACATCTTATCATTTCCTAGCTAGGCTTGTGCTTTGATTAGCCCAACGTAATGTGAAATGAAACCGGTAATTGAGCTCAAAAACTGCTTGTGGCCAAGGGGGTGAGGTATTTAATATCCAGCAAGAACGCAGCAAGAAATCTAGTGATGTGCAAGCAAGTGGTAATATGTTGTAAACATAACAGTGTTTGTTTACAGGACTTTCAAGTCCAAGCGCCTCTAACGCTTGCTGTCAAAAAACTGGGTTTTTGTGTCTCTGAGCCAAAAAATATATAAAATTCGTAAAACGTGGTGGCTTAAGTGCAAACCTTCTAGTGCTAATGTATTCTAATGGGCTTCAGTTTGGGTCACAGCGACCCACCTGCTGCCATGTGATGCTTCATTGCTTTCCTCTGACTTATGTGTGGGCTAGCTCTCCCCATGAATCATAATCTAGAATGGTGACTGATGGGCGAATCACTGGAGTTTCTCTGTCTCCCTCCCAGCTGTGCAACGGCGGCTCTGTCACAGAACTCATCAAAGGCCTGCTCATCCGAGGCCAGCGTCTGCAGGAGTGCATTATCTCATACATCTTATACAGCGCCCTGTTGGTAAGATGGCCCGCTGCAAAGCTGCTAATGTTCAGTAGGAGGTGGGATGCAAACACGCAGAGGGCTTTCTGAGGATTTATTTTCAGCAGGGGAAATGTGGCAGGCGGTAATGAATGCCTCTCCTTCTGAACAGCTGTGGGAGTTCTTTTATATAGTTTGTACCACTCAACCTTTGATGCGTCATATTCTAATTTATACTAATGACAAAGGACTAATAGTGTACTCGTGATTTATACTGAGCACCTTGTTTTTTCTGTCCTCTGACTTGAAAGGGTCTTCAGCATTTGCACAACAACCGGATTATCCATCGTGACGTCAAAGGCAACAACATCCTCCTGACAACTGAGGGAGGAGTCAAACTTGTTGACTTTGGTAATGGTTTTTGAAAGAGGCAATTAACCAATTCATGAATTGCTAGAAAGAGATAATTACGTCAAATTCTTAGAAATGTGTCTCAGCTCTATCTTCTCTCTGAAGTGTATTGTTAGATGAATGAGTCATTTTTGGTGTTTGACTGATCTGTGAGAAGTGTCAGAAGCACATCCTTGCAACATTGTTTGTGAAAGCAAACACAAGCCCTGGATAAACCCTTTTATGCGCTCCACACTTCACTCCCTTGCTCACTATAGCATCTTTTTATTTCATGGACCGTAGCCTTAACCCAGGGCTATTATTGCTCATTTAAATTGCATGATTTGATCCTTTGCATATTAAAAGAAAGCTGTTCTGGCAAATGACTTCGAGTCACCCTCAGGCATGTTTATGTCCTCTGTGTCACGGAGATGAAGTGGACACACGCTGATAAAAATCTGTCCCACATAATTTAAAATGATTATAGCCCATTATTGTGACTGCTTGGCAGGTTGCCACTCTAAATTATATGCCTGGTTTTATTGATTAATTCAAATATTTTGCTCTATCATAAATTGTATTTATAACCTCAGAAAATTTACATTGATAAACACACTAAAATGTCAGTTTTAACTATTTAAGAAGTGAATGCATTTTCTTTTTTTTTTTTAAGGTGTTTCAGCTCAACTGACCAGTGCACGATTGAGGAGGAACACATCAGTTGGGACTCCGTTTTGGATGGCGCCTGAGGTGAGTGTACACGTTAGTTAACACACACGTGCTGGGGTGAAATAGCCCACTTTTTAGCGCATAATGGGACATTATAATAAGCAAAGTCAGTTATATGTGCCTGAAAAAGAGTGAGCGAGAGAGACTCAGTTATTTCTGTGCGACTCTCCCCTGTGTCATTGTGTATTCCCCTCCACGGCTGCAGCTTTTGAGGTCGCCTCAAGGTTAATAGCTGGGAGTCTGTGGCCCCCTCGGCTTTCTCCTTGGCAGGAATGAGGTGCGGTGATTGGGCTGGAAGGGAGGGACCACAGGGGCAATTAGAATAAACTCAGCTGTAAAATGTAGTGTCAGTTGTAATTATTGACTGTGAAAAATAGAGGCTTATACTACCGACAACTGAACCGACCTACCCTTCCACGATGAAATAGTCCATGAATATAATGTAGACGTTTGTAACTCGGCCAGATTTTAGGTGGTAAGTAAGAGAGTGATAAGGAAATAAAATTCAGCTTTATGATCCTTTTGAGCATAATTTTCATTAAATTATTGCTGGGTTCCTCTTAAGTGATATTAAGATGATTGAGAACTTTATGTGAAAATATGACAAAATTTTCAGGCAAAAAATGATTCACTCCCACCTCACTGGCACATTTCCTGAATTTTAGTCATTCGGATGGTCACTGTTGTGTTGCACTTCCAGGTCATAGCCTGTGAGCAGCAGTATGACTACTCGTATGACGCCCGCTGTGATGTGTGGTCGCTTGGCATCACAGCCATCGAGCTGGCAGATGGAGATCCCCCGCTGGCTGAGCTGCATCCTGTTAAAGCCCTCTTCAAAATCCCACGGTGAGTCCACTAGAGGGCGCTCCTACCACACAGCTGGAGTCTGCCCAAACAGGGACACTCAAATACGACTTTCCAGTATGTCAAGGAGGACAATGGCGAGCTGAATCTGACAGCAGGGATGATAGGGGAAAAAAATAACAGTGTCTTTCTTAACAAATTGATCTATTTTCACTATGATGTGGAATTTAGAAGCACGTTGAACAGGATATTTGTGGTTTGATCCATGTTTCTTGTTGTGATTGCATTTTCATGTTTCCAATCTGAAAGGCACCATCTGCTGAATAATCAATGTTTAAAATCTTCATCATCCAAAAAAAAAAAAAATGTTGCCGTGTTTGGCCTCAAAATTAATGCAGTGATTCAATCTGTAAAAATATTCGCTGCTGGAGACAGTGTGTGTCTGATGATCATCTGAGAGCTTAGTGGCTACACGCAGTTGACCTTTTGTTATCAGCACAATCGCGCAATTATCTCTCAGTTAGGTAGAGATATGCCCTTCTGATTGCAATTTGCATTGGTGATTAGCTCCATTCACATTGAGATGAGGCTGTCACCTCCTCCCCGTCACAATGTTATCTCCTCCCTGCCAAGCTGGAGCAGGAATATGGATGGCTTGTGTGGCAGGAATTATGGAGTTAACGCAGCATTTCATCAGCACCAAATTCAACCAGATTTTAAAATAATTACAAGAGCAAGGTGTCTGAACGCAGGATGCATCGGTAAAATGAATGCTGCTAATTCAAAATTAGCTTATTCTCAGATGTGCACTTTTTTGGTGGAGTAGATGTAGCTTATGTTTGGGGGATTTTTAAAAAAGCAACCTGGAACTGGATAAGTGGTTTCTGTCAAGTGGCAAGCATGTTCTCTTATCAGACAGCAGCCATAATAGGAGGAAGCATAAGCATTTCCTGTGTCAGTGTCCAATCCTGTTTGATTGCTGCATATTTCTAAGACTTTTTGACTTTGGGGAAAACTATGAGGTTGATAGAATTGGACATTTGTCTTTAACTGACATTCCTCCGTCTCTGTTCCAATCAAAATAGATATTTTGCCCTTTTGGGATGAATTGGGACCTTAAAGGCTTGGCGGTCGTGGTATAAATCACAGCACATGCATTGAACCGCGAAATCATTCTGTTAACATGTCATTTATCTCATATATTTTCCCATCACAGCAGCACGGCAGACGAAATCGCGAGGAACCGTCGGGTGAATTATGACTCCTGTCGGAATTACTTTCTAAATAGGGAAATGTGTTTCACCTTTGGGTCTTTAGTGGTGCTGAGAGTGATTCATGATGAAATCAGAGAGATTTATCTTTGCAGGTTTTGAGGATTGCTAAGTTCTAGATTTTCTCTATTTAATACGTCACAAACCATTACCTGAGAAGTATTGTCCTTGGGTAACATGTTTTATTAAACCATACAAGCACTGAAATATGCAATGGGCTTTTTCATCATTCTTGTTTTTTACAGTTGCACACAGTAATGTGTTTCCAGGCTAAAGGGTTCACTGTCATGTAGTTAATCTTGTTTGTATCATCCACCTTGTCTCCCCGCCTCTGAAACACATCTAGATAGAAAGATAAAACTGTAACATACAGGATAATATTTAATATACATTAAAAAATACACCCCAGATGTGCTCTATGTTACACCTTTTCTTTTATGTTCAAGCAGTGTGTCAGCCCTCTGTCATGTCAGTATTTCACCTGTGTGTGATGCTGTCTGTTATTCTTTCTTTTTGGAGAAATCCACCGCAGTCATTGGCCAGGCAGTCTCTCTTGTTACATTTAATGTCTCCTGGTGAGGAGCAAATAAACACTCTGTGTTATCACCACTTTGACTGCAGGGGCCAGCAGCAGATAGCCATTATGTCACAGTTCTGGTTGTGCAACGGGAAACCTGCGCAGGTGGAAATGATTCTGGTCCCAGCAGGCGGCCATAAACGATAAGAGGAGCTCTGATATCTGTCAGAGAGGATGCTGATGAGCTCCATGAATTAGGGTCACCTTGGTGCCTGGTCTGTTTATGCTTCAGAAATATCTGATACTTGATGAGTGGTGGCATAGAGTCAATCAATGCACGTGAATAAATCTCATTTAGAACATTTGTAGCCTGTGTAGTTTTAATTTTACTCTGAAAAATCAAAGCTTCTGTGAATTTGTCTTTGCTATGATTTAAAGTAACGGAGTGTTTCATTGTGCGTAACAGATATTTGATGTCCATGGTGACCGTGGATGAAGGTAATGGAGCATGTCAGAGGGTAAAGTTGTAAAACTCATCAACTGTAAAAATTAATTATAGATACTAAAGACAGAGATGGTCTATGATATTTTGTATGCAGGAAGGTTAATTGCTCGCGCCGGTGTTGTCTACGCTGTAGACGCCTGCAGTGTTCATGTAAAGAGCATGTAAAATGTGCTGTAAAGGTTAGAGGGGATTGGCAAAGACGTCCAAGGTTGTGCTTATCCAGCCAGATCCCTGTAGATGTAAAGCACATATTTAACAATACGTGTATCTGTCTGAGCAGAGACCAGAACGAGCACGATGGAATACAGAAGTAAATGATGGCTTGTCAGAGGCAAGAAAGGCTAATCAAATCATGAGGCTCGAGGAGGAAAATCTCTGCAGAAAGAGACTGCCTCTCATGGAAAAGGCCTGAGTTAAAATCTGTGGAGCAGAACAGCTCAGTTTCTGACACAGAAAGAATCTTTGGAAGAATTGAAAATGTGTTTGTAGTGCACTGAAGTTCTGTATTGAATAGTCTGTTAAATCCATGCACTACTGGACTATGAAGGTAGTAATGTAAAGAATAATGGCAGTTTTTTTTCTTGCTTTAGCTTTGACGTATATTCTTAGACTCTCTTGTGGCAAAAAATGTTCAAAAAAGTCTTTTTTCATCAATAATGGTTTGTTCTTTAACAGTGAAGACAGCTACTTCCATGACCCCACAGTTATACCTTTTGTTAATGCTGGGCAGAGGGAGCGCAAGCAGCAGAAACGACATAGGTCTACTACATAGGCTAATGCTATCATAAGCATGCTAATACACTCACAGTGGCAGTGCTAACAATGCTGGTGTTTAGCATGTTCACCATCTCAGTTTGCAGGCTAACTTTTGCTAATCAGATGCTTGAAGTCAGTTTCCATTCAGTCAGTGGACAGATTCAAAGGTCTGGACCCAAACAGTTAATCAGCAGCACTAAGTGAAAAGTTCAGTTAAAGCTGTTGGGAATGTAATTAGGTTTATTTTTAAGCCAAATTATTTAGCAAATTACAGTTTTTACATGATTATAGTGCTGTATGAAATGTGAAGACAAAATCCCTAAAGTTATTCATAAAAATTTGAACGAAATTGTATGACAGTCCATCTAAAAGTTTGCAAAACATATTATTAAAGAACTAAAATGTCAACCTCATGGTGGCGTTAGAGTAAAAGTCACCAAAATCTGTAAGATTCTTCATCTGGGGACCATGAAAATTGAAGTGAAATTCTTGGTAAAATATCCCAAGTATTGTGATATTTTAAATTTTTAGATTTTCTAGTATTTAAGCTTAAGATTTGGGGAATTTAGACAGTACCAAAGTGGTGTACTGACCAAGTGAATTCCTGTTAAACCAGTGCTAGCTGTTTGCAGTTTCGAGTGCATTTGCTTTAGCTGTATTTGTTGATCCTTTCTTTGGCAAAGGCATTGATTGTAAAACCTTTATTCATCAAAAACAGTAAAACTTTATGTGTCTGGATGATATATGTCTGATAACTTGTCAGTTTTTCAGTCAATCACACAAAGAATACCAGAGGTAATGCTGATACAGAAGCAGTGTGTAGCTTGCCAGGGTTCCTTTTAACAAAATTCTCTTCAACTCTGTGAAATTCAGCCATCATTTAAAAGAATCCAGGTGAATTTTTTTTACATTTCCATTTTATGCATGATGAACGACTGTTTGGATAGAGTGATGTAACCAGCGGCTCCTTAATGTCACAGATTTCCCGTCATCAGACACTGATGCAGTGTTGACCTCTGACAGGAGACCGTTGGCTGGTTGGATGATTTTCCAATCATGAATAAAGGCTTTAACATCTCCATCTTTGATGCTTTTATTTTACTGCTCTGTGTGGTGTCCAGGACTGCTGCGTTTGGCAGTCTGGCAGCCAAAGACATGATAAATGTAGTAGTGGGTCTCGGTGTTCATGCATGTATGCTCAGAGAAGTGCTGGCGCCCTGGCTGCAGTGATGGATGAGCTGAAATTTTAAGCTGGAGGTCTATTCCTTGAGTAAGTCTTTATTTTGGACCCTTGTGCTCATTCCCTGTTCAGCCATAAAGCCACTGTGGTTCAGTTTTTAGAAATTAATTTTTGTATTTGTATGTCTTTAGAGAAGGAAATACATGAATATTTAACACTGCTTATGAATCATTAGTGTAGTTAAGACTTATTTGTATTCTATTTGTAAGATACAAATAGGATGCAAAGAGAGACTTTGCAGTATTTGTACTAGAGTTGTTCTGATACCGATACCAGTATCGGAAAATGCCACCGAAAATGCTGGTATTTGTATCAGCGAGTATGCCAGTCTGTGCACCGATCAATACCATGTGTGTTTATAAGCTGCTAATCAGTGTCCAGCTGCTTCCCAGTTAATTTTGTTAGTGTGGTATAAGGAATTCGATTTTTTTATAGTGTTCTATTTATATCTTTGTATTTTACTGACTTGAGATTATACCTAACAGTTGAAAAGAATTGTTATGTTTATGCGCTGGTATTGGATCCATACTCTGTATCGGCCGCTACCCAAATTTGGTTGTCAGAATCAGTATCAAGGAGGAAAAAATAGTATTGAAACATCTCTAATCATCACTGCTTACCTGTTATTCTCCTACAGTGTCGTCAGTATCACTTTTTAATGACACCAGCAAATATGTACAAACACTTTGAGATAGACTGATAGTATATTTTATTTTGTTTGTAAATTATTTTTCAAATCTTATCATAAACAGAAGAATTTGAAGTGGAATGGGGGATGAAGGGAATATGTGTTTCTGCTTCTAAATGAAAAATTATAAGTAAAGTATTAAAAAAAGAAAAACTTGATGTCGCTGCCTGTGGTTTTGGTAATCTAATCACCTGTAGAGGCTTCATGTTGTATTTGTTTAATTTGGACTCTAACCCTATGTTTAATTCTGATAGTTATATTGATTCACACCCTTTACAGTGTTTTTTTGATGTGGGAAAATATCTCAGCAGGTCCTGCACAACAGTGCATTTTGCAACATTGAAGTAGCATAACTGTCTAACTGAAGAATTTCTTGAATGAGAAATGATGTTTGACATCATGTTGGAAATGGAGGAATCAGAAATTCTGCACATGAAGTATCTTATTCAAACATTACATTGGCCTGATTTTTGTCTTCTTCCTTCGTGGCTTAGTTACAGCCATGGAGCGCTGTTGACACCTCGTGATTTTGCCTCAATCCACTCCGAGGAACGTCTGACAGAACGAGCCCTGCCCAGACCTAGATTTGAATAAGCCATTTGTGTTTACAATATGAGCCGGCACTCTCACAAACACTGAATGAAAAAATGGGGGAAAAAAACTGAATTTGCTAAGCACAATGAGCACACTTGACAGTGTTATCAGCAGTGTGCTGCTATATTGACTTTGTAATGTATAAGCAATATGGTACAACATCAAGGCGAGAATGTGTCTTCAGGCACATATTAGAGGTTGCATTGAAGCAGTCAGTTACTGGCTTTGATCTGCACTTTGGAAAGGATTGCCTGTCTGAATCCTTATCAAAGACTCGACTAACTTAGTGCTAGGAAAAATGACAGATTTTGTACCCAAACATCCTCTTCGCCATTCCAAAGAAAAATGTTAAAAAATATGTCAGATATGTTGTAGTTTAACATGTAGCTTCCTCCAGTATGTTTGTGATAAACAAAATGAGGCTTTTTAAAAAAAAATCCAAATTCATGCATTTTTTACCCTCTCCCGAGAATTTATTCTACTTGTCTGACATCAGTGTGAAACAACTTGTGTGAACTAATTAACACAGTTAATAAATGTCTCGAGCAGGTCTGTCACTGTTTGCCTGACAGTGACAAAAGGCTCAGCCTCCAGCTGTCAGACTGGCAGCTCCCTGTAAAGATGACTGTACTCAGGTCTGTCCAGCCTTGGCTTCTCACACAGATCTGCCTCCTGTCATCGTGCACACTTGAAAAGTGTTAGCCTCATTATGGATGGCCTCTGTAAATGATGCTGACAGAGGTATAACTAGCTCCCATAACTTTTGGCTCCCAATGGCAGATGCTTGCTGCCAGACAGTGGAGGAGCTGTTATCATTTGTCACTTATTCTGTGGCTGCCATGGAGCTGGACCCCGACCAGCTCGTCCTCGGACCAGAAACTCTCACAGGAGTCCAACAGTCACACTCTGCCTGCCAGCGATCATTTGTCAGCGAGCTCAGGAGACAAGCTGAAAGGCCTTCATTTCCAGCGATGATCATCATGATGTCATTTAAATGAAGTCAATGTTCTTCAAATATTATGCTGACTTTTGTGCGTGTGATTTTGTTTCAGAAATCCCTCCCCTACACTACGAAACCCAGAGCAGTGGTGCAGAAGTTTCAGCCACTTCATCGGCCAGTAAGTGTCCTAATTTAACCTGACAAACTTTAACCTGTTCACCTCTGTCCTCCTTCTGTTTTAGTAGTTCGTAGAAAAGTAGATATTTTCCTAAAAGGGGCTGATTCTATTCTTATTTTCATAATAATAATAACCATATACTGGACTCATATTTATATGTGGACATAACATCAATAGACTCGGTAAATAAATAATGATATGGTGAGACTGTCCTGATGCATTTGCAGGGGTAAAGTGTGATGCTTTAGGGATAATGTATTAGCAGCATTACATAATAGGGTCTTTGAACGTGTTTATGAGACAAATTCAAGTTAAGTGCTGTGCATCTAGCTATGATTATACCCTTGCAAAAAAAAAAGAAAAAGAAAAAACACATATTTGGGTCAGGAAGTCACTTGTTGCACATACTAACCACAAATAAAGTATGTCAAGCATAAAATAAGAAAAATTGACATCAAATGTTTTTGCTGTAGTTTACAAATGTGTTGTTGTATTTGTTTTTGTATATGTCACTATTAAAACATGTCAGTATTGCCATGTTTAGTGCTGTATGTGTGTAATTCATAAAAAACCCAAATAACAACAAGTTTGATACAGTATTGACTGTATTATCAGCCATAATTTCAGTCAGCCTCTTGTTTTAAACCTGATTTTCCTGTTCTGAATATTTTTACTATTTTAAGGGAGTGATGTGTTCAGTCTGTTGCAAGACATTTGAGTCTGCAAGATGTAAAAATAATACCTGCTGTTAAATACATAATACAGAACTGA